>ML675620.1:72373608-72389844 GCA_007922155.1 Mesoclemmys tuberculata | reverse complement strand
CCCCCCACAAACCTCCCCCCCACTCAACCCTCCCACACAACCCCCCCACACACACACAACCCCCCCACAAACCTCCCCCACAACTCCCCCCCCCACACACCTGCCCCACAAACAGCACCCACACAAACACAACCCTCCCCCCACACCCTGTGGATGACTTGGCCCAGCAGAGGTCCAGATCTGCTGCCACCCCACAGACGCCCCCAAATGCCGGGGAAGGGGAGCTGCTGCCGAAAGGCCCCCCCCCTTACCAGTAGCTGGGGCCTCCCGTCCCACTGCAGGCGCCTCGCTGCACCGCCGTGGGGCCTCTCTGACTACGGGGCAGCTGCTGCCCGCCGCTGAGCTCGCACGGAGACGTGAGCCCTGCCCAGCTCCTCACGGGCACGGAGCCAAGAGCTCCCCTGTCAGCCGGCCCCTGGCAAAGGCCTCAGCTGCCTGGAGGGGATGGCGCAAGGGGGCTGCTGCCCGGTGAAAACCCTGGCCCCTCCCGCCACAGATGAACTCACCTGGCCCCCCCGGACCCTTTGTGAGACTCCCCTTGCCCCAAGTACAGCTGGCCCGGGTTCCGCACGCGCCGCCGGGACGCCCGGGTTCCGCACGCGCCGGCCGGGACGCCCGGGTTCCGCACGCGCCGGCCGCGCACCTTGTACTGGGGATGCTGGCACAGCCTTGTTCTGGCCTAGTGTCCCCACAGGGGCTGCCATGTGGAGGCCGTCCAAGGCAGAGGTATGCTCCGGCCTGAAGACCCAACCTCAAACAGACAAACCGGGGGACGAGCCTTCACCCCCCAACGCACAGCTGGCAGGGGAAGCCTGAGAACGTGCTAAGCAGGTGGCGGCGCTGGGTCACTCTGCCAGGAGAGCAGCCTCTGACGAGCCGCAGTTTTCACACCCTGCAGGGCGGCCAGCGCCTCCACCCCGCCCCACGGACACATCAGACGCTGGGTCCTGTCTACACCGCACCCGTTATCCATGCAGCAAACACCCCCCACTGCAGCGACAGAGAGTCTGGCCTGAGAGTCTTTGGCTGCTGCGGCATCTGCCCTTCAACGGACGCTCCAGCCCGGGCGAGCATCGGCTCAGAGGTCACCCAGAGACGCCGGCTCTCAGCTCCTGTCTCATTTGCAAATGGATTCGCTGGCTTCTTACAGGGCTGCACGGTTTGAAATCAAGTCATGCCCTGGGGGAGGGAGCTGCTTTCCACTCTGGACAGAAGAGTTTGGTGCCTTAAGGAAAAGGAAGAAAGAGAATGGATGGATGAAGACAGAGCGAAGCGAACAAGAAGGGAACGACTGGATATTTACAGAGCGCTGAGTTCCACAGACAAGTGCCTGGGGTTGCAGGGCCAGGGTATTTGTTGTGCTCATATCCCCCCCCCCCCCCCCCAAAAAACAAACCTGTGCCCCACAGGCACTGCACAGAGGGGAATGACAATTACTGCAAACCTCGGCCATTTCAACACCCCTGCCAGGAGCTGGGGCCAGGCCCCGAATTCCCCCCCAAGACTGAGAGCCCTGGGGTGCTACACAAGCCAGGCCTGGCAGGGGCGGGGAACACAGCAGCAGCCTCGCGCACAGGCCCGGGCTGTGATTCTCTTACAGCCAATACCAGGCTCGAGGGAGATTTAAGCGGGGGCAATTCCTAGGGGCGCCTGGCATCAGCGCTGCCAGACGCTGCCCGTTTGATCCCGCCTTTGGGCGGTGTCCCACGAGCAGGACGAGCCAGAATGCAAAGATGCAGCAGCTGAGGAGGCCCCTGGCCGATGGGCGGACTTCACGGAGCGACCCCTGCTCAGGGGTCCTGAGCCAGGGCCCAGAAACCCATCATTACAGCAGAGACAGGCTAAAGGCCACGGGGCTGCTCCCAGCCCACATGCCCAAGACAAGAGGGGTGCTGACTGCAGCCAGGGGGAACTGCAAGGCCAATGATGCCACGGGGGGGGGAACTGGCAAATGCCAGGGCATAGCGCGGGCCAGCCTCCGCTTTCCGCTCGGCCAACGCACCTTTGTCCTGGCAGGGAGCCCCGCGGGTGTCCCTCACAGCCTCAATCCTGGCTTATAGGCCCCTGCTAACCCAGCCCTGGGCTCCCTCCCACCCCTCAGCTCTTCCGAGGCCCTTCAGTCCCAACTCCCAGCCCGCTGCTATCCCCGCCCCGGCTGCTCTGCCTGTCCCGCAGAGCCTGCGGCCCCCACTGCCATCCTAGGGTTACACCCCGAACCATCAGCCCTGGAGATTGCAGAAGAGCCTGTGATGTAAACCACTGGCCCCTGGCCCGACCCCACCCTCGGTTGGAAGCCCAGTGCAATCTGAGCTGCTTGACCCCCCGCCCACAGGCCTAGCATAGCTTCAGCTGCTTGCTTGGCTAGTCCGACCCCTCGCAGGATGGCTCCCGGCTGGCAGATGAGCAGGACAGCCCCTGTGTGGAGAAGGGGGACAGCATTTGTAGGTCCCTCCATGGGGTGGCGCCCCTGCGGCTCTAGTGGGGGGGGGAAAGGATGACAAAAAAGGGGGGGGGGTCTGCAAAGGCAGGGCCTCACAATGGGGGCGTCAGTTCTCTCCGCTGTCTGGGCTGGTCCAAGGCCACGCACGCAGACAGCAGCAGAGGTAGGGAGAGCTGGGGTCACATACGTCCCTCCCCTGCAGAGGAGCTGCCTCCCCCTAGCCCTGACTGTGGCAATGCCAGCCTGGCCCATTGGCAGCACCTCCCAGACCTGGTGTCTAGCCTCAGCTCGTCTGGCCCCATCTGTGCCTCAGTTTCCCCTCCCTGCAACCAGGGGGTGGGTGTCAGGGCTTTGCGGCTCCGTGCCACTGCTGTTCATTCACTGCCGGGAATCCACTGTGCTGGGCGGGTGCAGGGAGGACCGGAGATGCCAGGAGTCCTGGGACAGAGACCAGGAGAAGGGCCAAGTAAGAGCCCACGGCCGTGCTGGCAGATTTCACCCCGCAACAGGAAATTTCACCGCTCCCTGGCTGACATCTTCGCACCTGGCAGGGCGTCAGGCCAGCGTGGTCTGCCACAAGCCACCACAACCTGCTTCCCGGGGGCACCCCCATCACAAGGGGGACAAGCCCCTATTGAACAGGAAGCCGCCAGCCGGGCTAGGAAACAAGAGCTGGAAGTGGGTTCAGGGGTTTGCATGCCGGGACCCCAGCCTCACTGATCCCTGAGCTCCCTGCCCCAGGATCTTGCCCTAGACTCTGCTGGTTTCACAGTGGTTTGCTCACTGCCGTTGAAACAGATCTGCAGCCACGAGAGAAACACAGATGCTGTTCAGATGGCCTGGCTAGGGTTTGGGCAGAGCCAGCTGGGACAGGTAACCTCTGCTCTGTCTGCTTGCTAGGACCCCTCTTGGAAAGAGGGCACACGCTGCTTGTTCACTTCTCAAGAGGACAGCTGCTGCTTTGAGCACTGACAGCAGGCTTGGGAAAGGGTTGCAGATGTGACGCCCCCCCTCTGGAAGTAGGGCAGCGTTTTCAACCCCGTGTGGGCATTTTGGAACCAGAGGATATTTCCTCCCACACCTGCTCAGCAGCTCCTTGCTGGATCTCACCTTTGATGGCTTCGGCCAAGGGTTCCACACATCTGAATTGGGCAGGCAACATCCCAACAGCGCCTGCAACCAGCCGCAGACACCACCCCGCCACGCGGCCTGTCTGGGCATCCGACAGGGCGAGGGACAGTTGTGCCCACCCGCTTAAAACTGCCAGGATCCGATCTGGTGTGGATTCCCCAGCTCTCGACAGCAACCCTTGCTGACGGATCAAGGACACGAGAGCGGGTGCTTTATCCTCCCTCCTGCCTGCAGGCGCCCCCCCATCCTCAGAGATCAGACAGGAGTGGTGGTGCTTTGGTTTGTTTTTTTATTAAGTTTAACTTACAAAACAGAAGCGTTTTTGAGCCGCGTCCAGGCAGGGATGGAAAAACCGGAGACTATCCCTTATAAAACCAGCGCCCAGGCCAAGGAAAGGAGCCCGTCACTCCGCAGGGCTAGACGCGGGCCGGGAGAGACCGGGAGGGAGTTAAGACACTATTGGCACAACATGGCCAACCATCAGCAAAAAGGAAAAACGATTCTACCGAAGGGAGCGCAAGCTCTGGCTGCCCAGCTCGGTGCTGTGGCCAAAGGCGAGCCCAGCTTTCCCGGCAGGGCGAGGGCAGAGCAGGCACCGGGGCTCCCAGCCTTGCTACACAAGTTTCGGCCAACCTCCCTGCTCCAGTCGGCTTTAACAGCCAGCCTTCCCCGCGCCACTTCAGCAGTGGGCAGCTGCCGTTCCGGACTGTTTAATTGCTGCTGGGCCGAGGCAGACGCCAACTCCGGGCCAGAGGACAACGGGGCGGAGGTGCAGGCAAGCAAGAGGCCTCATGTATCAAGGCAGCCTCAATGCCTGGCACCCCCAAGCAAAGCTGACACACCGGGGCACTTGGCACCGGCCGGAAATCGCCTTTGCCCAGCCTGCTCTGCAGTGGACCCTCTGTCGCCTGACAGCAGGATTACCACATTCAATGGGCTCCTGGCCGAGCTCATGAAGCCCTCAGCTGCTGCCTCGAAGCCTGGCCAGCCAAGCGTGCTGGCAAAGCAAGGCAGCCGGCGGTGCAGGGCAGAGGCCGCGAAGGGGACGGCTGGACAGCCCGTTAACATTGGTCGGGGTTCGGCTGCCGGAGTTGCTGAAATGCATGATTGACAGCCTGGAAACAGGACCTGGCCATCACCCCCTTCGCCACCCCCTGCTCCTAAGGAAGTCCCCAAAACCCAGGAAGTCAAAGCCTTAGTTTCTTCCTGAGAGCAAGGCCCAGAGGCCCCCAGGGGCCTCACTCCCGCCATCACCCTTCGCAAATGGAAATCAAAGCCGGGGAGAGGCAGGAGCGCTCCAGCAGCTGTATGCTTGGCCACAAACAAGCTGCCGCTACCTGGGGGGAGAGCTGCCCCCCAGGCTAGACGCAGCCGGTCAGCGCTCGGAGGAGGGGATAAAACGCCTGGGTCAATTTTTATTAAGCTTGCTCGTCTAACAACCTTGTAAACGGTGAGAGTGGCACGGAATCCGAGGGAGGCAGCCTATGCCCCGTGCTCCACAGGCACCGAGACGGTGCTACTGGAAAGAGTCCATCGCCCCCGCGATGCTGCCTGGCTCAGCACCAGGCAGACGCTAGCCAAGCCAGGCAGAGGGGCTGCTTGGTTTTTAAGCTGCAGTAACAGTATTTGCTGGTGTCATGATCCCCGTGGCCAGGGGAGCAGTCCT
This sequence comes from Mesoclemmys tuberculata, assembly GCA_007922155.1. NCBI lineage: Eukaryota > Metazoa > Chordata > Testudines > Chelidae > Mesoclemmys > Mesoclemmys tuberculata. Next base: position 72,384,607 of record ML675620.1, on the reverse strand, counting down.
GCAGTTCGGAGGCCGGCCTGTGCAGCCAGTCGGTTCTGGAAGAGGTCATCTGTTCCTGGGTCTCTGTAAACCTGAGCTGTTTCCTCCCTGGTCCCCCGCCCCCACCCGAGTCATTGCGGAGGGAGAGGGATGCCCCGGGGATCTGTGACCTGGCCCTCCTGCAGGTTCTTGACGAGCTGTGCCAGCCAGCGCTTGGTGGTGGTGTCGTCTTTCAGCACCTGGGCGAAGGTGGTGTCCTTCAGCTGGTCAGGGAGGCACTGTCTGAGAGCTTCACGTGCCCTACATCAGGAGACAAGAAACAGGGGGACCAACAAATAAACTCACATTGACAAGGGGGGGGACAGCCCCCCTGCTGGAACAGCCTGGTCATTACAGCCCAGGGACCTCCTGACTGGGACAGGCTTTCATCCTGCCCTCTGTAGCAAGCAACTCTGAAGACGCCTAGGACGCACTCGGCTTCTCCCCCACAGTAGCTATGATCTCCCTCCTTCCCCAAACACAGGAGCTCCAGGCAGATCCTGGCCTCCTCCACCCGAGAAAGTTATTGACCCAAAGGGTATCCCCTGTCCCAACATCTTCCACGCCACTACCCCCTTTCCAGACACAAGGAGGGTGGCACTTCTGCAGAGGAAGTGGAGGCAGGGGGGACAGAGTAAATGCAAATACGTTTAGCTGGAGAAGCTCGTTACTTCCCAGCTCCGCCCTCCACAAGCAGTTTGCAGCACTTTATGCATCAGCCTTGCAGCGCCAGCGCCGCCCCAGACCAGTGCGGCGGAGCTCATGGAGCGGCAGCAGAACTGGTCCCTCTGTTCCAATCCCGGGGCCATGCTGTGGTGGGACAGCTGTAATTTATGGCCATCCAACCTGCCAAAGCTGCGTTACCGGCCACAATGCACAAGCCAGACAGAGCCAGCGCGACCGGCAGGCACCAGGGCGCTCTGGGGCCTGTACCGAGAACAGCCACGTTCCATTGCCAAGGCTGAGTGAGTCAGACACACCATGCTGCGAGGGCACTTCCAGCGAGACAGGGAAAGCACCTTTCCTCCTTGACCCGCAGAAGCCCAACAAACTCTTAAAATGTTTACCTTGGGTTATCGGAAAGGCGAAGGTAGCAGCGGACCACGTGTTTCAACAGCCTGGCTGAAGGCTCCTTGGAGAGCTGCAAGACCATCTTCCCCTGTTCGACAAAGCAGAGGAACCAGTTAGAGAAACGGGGTTTATAAAGAGGACTGGGAAGCGCTGAACTTCGGTGGGTCCATTTCATTCTCCCAGGACTGGGACTGCGCTCTGGCAACCACAAAAGCAGAGGTGACTGGTGCCCGCTGACAGGCAGATATGCGTCCTTCCAGCCCAGTCCTTGCCATGCTAATAGGAGATGACACCAAATCAAAGAAGCGGCTCCAACTGCGGCCACCGCTGGTCATCTCTCCCCCAAGACTCGCGTCTCACTGGTTGAAACAAAATGTCATTACACATTACATCCCCAGGACATTTCCCGCAAAACTTCATTCATTCCTACTCAGCCAAGGGCCCTCAAGAGTTCCATCTCCCTGAGCTTTGGTCCAAGATTAAGGTGGAAAGCCCTTCCCAGGTTATGTTTTCAGCATCCGTTCACTCGGATTGCCTGTTGGTGACAGCATTCCCCCTCCTTCAGGGCCGTAAGAGGGGGTAACAGATCTTTGTTAAACACTTTGCAGAAATCCACTGAATCTGACCTCAGCCCATTGGAAACGGAATGATCTACACTGCCAAGGCAGCTATTTCTTTTTGCATTGTTTATGGCCCACCTCGCTCCCATCACTGAGGGAGATTCCCACAGCGCAGGCTTTAGCGCGTCTATTCCCAAATACCAACTGTATGTTTTACACACATCCCAGCAAGACTTAGATGAGAAGCTGAGCACAGGAAGCCGGCAGAGCCTCTACCCTTGCCAGCAGGTGCCGCAAACACAAGCTGGCTGCTCCAGCATAAGCCCTTGAGTAAGAGAAGGGAGCAGTAAATCCTACCAATATCATGGCGACGTGGGAAAACCGCTCATAAGTCTGGCAGATATACGCCAATCCTGTATCATCCAGGAGGATCTTCTGTAGAATAAATGTAGCAACCTAGAATGAAGGGGAGAAATTGTTTAACCAGCTGCATCTGCAATAGGCACAGAAAGGTCCATGCCCTGTGTGTTTTCTGACAGCAACCCCAACCAACTGCACAATGGACATAAGCCAAGAGTATCAAGTTGAAGTGTTTTAACAAGGGCGGCTAATGGATTTACTCAGTTTCAAACTGGAAGGAACAGCTGGTCTTTACACAGCATATGGAATTCACTGTGAAAGGGAGAAGGAAACAAGCTCCCCACAGACCAGGATCCACCAACCCAAAACAGCATCAAACCCCACCCAAACAACAGATGCAAAACCTGCAGCCATATCTCCACTGCTACAATGATAAATACACCCCACAACACCCCGTTCATAATCCAGGCGTGCTATGCACACCTAGCACAACAGATGTGGCACCTCACCCACGATGCGGGTGAAACCAGACAATCACTACGCTCTCGAATGAGCTTGCACAGAAAAACGATAAAAGAAACACACCACATCACCCATGCGGCGAACACTTTTCACAAAGCAACCACTCTCTACCTGACCTCTCAGGCCTCATCCTCAGGAGAAACCTGCACGTCACTTTCTAAAGAGCTTAAATTCATAACCCTGCTAGAAACTAGAAATCATGGTCTTAATAAAGACATTGTTGTAATAAACCATAAATCCAATCTGTAAGCTACCAACCCTCTCTTTTTCGTCTCATGACTCAAGAGTGTTAATGGGCCACTTCACCTTGAACAGAGTTCCCTTAGAATAAGAACAATTTATGCTAAACAATTTGTTTCACCTTGTATTTCACGGTGACTCTGAGTACCCTTCCCAAACCTGATAAAGAACTCCATGTAGCTTGAAAGCTTGTCCCTTTCACCAACAGAAGTTGGTCCAATAAAAGATTTTACCTCCCCTACCATGTCTCTCTAATATCCTGGGACCAACATGGCTATAACACTCCAAAGGGGAGAGGCGCAGATACAATAGCAGGATATTAATGAAGGGCTGTACTGACTCTGTCATATGTTCACTAAAAATTCCTGCCCAGCTACCCAAGAGAATGAACAATTTAGACCTTATCATTCAGACCAATCAACTGTCATGACCCCATCACATGGCCCTGCTAGCCCATATACAACCTTGCCCAGCTGGCTTTTGCTTTTCATCTCAAGTGTTACACAGCCAGTCTTCAAGTCAAGCCCTCCTGGAAGACTTGCTTCAGTCGAACACCAGTTACTGGGCTTGACACAGGAACGACTGGATAAAATTCCCAGGCCTGTGCTGTACAGGAGGTGGGACTAGACTAATGGTAGCTTCCTGCCTTAATATCTATGAATACGGGTAACCGTGGGCAGAGCGTATTTGATTGGGTGAGTCAATGGTCTGCTGGAGGAGGGCAAATCCCAGGCTGGTGGCAGAGCTATGAGGCATTGCGGTCATGCTGCAGCATTGCACGGTCCCAACATTCACTACTTCTGGACAAACCAGACCCCAGTTAGGTCACTGGAAGGTCATTCTACAGGCCTGCTGTTCCGGGAAGGGGCGGGGCGGGGCGCGGGAGTGTCACAGGCAGCAAGTAGCAGGAACACACAATTCATGCAGAGGACCAAGGTGGATAACATCCAGCTTGGATTTTCAAAGCAACATTTTCAAAGGAGACAAGGAATCAGCAATTACCCACGTCGTTTTATGACATCAAATTACAACATGGGGACGTTCAAACCAACTGGTAAGATGCGGGGATCTGCTGCGTGCAGGGACTTGATGAACATAATACATGGGAACTAAGCGGAAGCAGCCAAGAGGCCAACAAAAACAATCACTTAATTCAACTAAAGCAAATACCGTTTTGGAAAGTTCACTGCCAGACTCCATGATGCGTAAGCAGAGGGGGATAATTTCTGTTGTCAACAAAAAGTTGATCACTTCTTGCTCATCTGTTTTCACCAGGGCCCCTTAAAAACACAGGAAAGAGCTTCAGATTTCAATCGCTATTGTCTTTGAAAGAGCAGCTTGAACTAGGAGGCACACAGGACCACAGCAATGACCAGAATGGAAGCATTGCTCAGGATCCTATGGCACAATGGGAGCCTCTGGGTACTGCCAGGGTACAAAGAAAGAATATTGTAATGATTACCAAGGCCTGGTCTACACTGCCACCAGTGGTTGACGAGAGATATGCAAGCTGCTTAAAGTAACGTGCGTATCTCCCATTGACTGACTGACATTGCCGTACTCTGGCATCTTCACTGTGCTGCATCGCCCAGAGACGCCCTGCGCTCAATGCCACTTTACTCCTTTCGGGGAGATGGGTTAATCGTGTCATCCCCTTCCGGGATGGATTGAGCAGGTTTCCACGACCCATTCAATCGATCCCGCTGCATGGATCCCCAAGTCACTGGCAGCGTAGACATACCCTAAGTGTTGGAGCGACGGCACAAGCAGCAGCTGTATCCCAAATTCAGCTTCTGACACTTATCAGGTGGGGACAATCCTCGGGATGCCTAGTGTCTGCTTTGCCGAAAGCTGCCCACCCACGCTTGTCCAAACTGAAGAGCCGGTCATGTAGCATAAGGGGCCTTTGTTGACTGAGAGGCCTGTCCAACCGCATGCTGCCTGGGGCGTGACACGCTGTACCCCATGTGCATCCTTACGGTGTGATCCGTGTGTCATTCATGTTCGCCCTTACCACAGAAGTGTGTATTGTCTGATGCAAAGTATGTCACGTAAGGTGTTTTTGGAACGCTCTTGGCACACTGAACGTTATTGTTATGGTAGCGTGTTTCGTGCTATTTCATACATATGTACAGATCTGCAACTCTGCTGTGTCATATCCCCAAATGTCTCTCCCCCATGGTGTGAATAGATGCAAACACGAAGCTGCATTTCTATGCCCAGCAGAGGCAGGCACGCAGGAACAAAGGACTGGCCTAAGCACCTCTGAGCACTTTGGCTCAAGTGGAAGAAATCATGCCCATGGCTGGACAAGCCCGATCACCAGACCCCAGGGGGTGTTGGGGAAACTTGTTAAAAGCTGAGGTGGTCTTTGTCTCAGGGCTCTCCCCTGGAATCCATCTCCTGAGCAACACCCAGGACTGAGAATCTACCCACAGGTGGGGAGGGGGGAGCCTGGCTGCAAGATGCATTGCAGCCAGCTGTGGGTAAGCTGACATCACAGAAGCTACTGAAATATTAATGAGTTCCAGAGGGGTGGCTGTGTTAGTCTGTTCTTAGCAAAACAGTGAGAGTCCTGTGGCTATATTGTGAAATATTAATCTTAGTTTAGGATGCAAATTACCTTTTAATTGATTGTGATGAACTCCTTGATGTATTATTAATCCCTTGAGTTATAGTAATCTGATTTATATTTACTTAAAATCTTGCTGTAGTCAATAAACTTGTTTGTTTTATCTAAAACTGCATATGGCTTGAGTGTGTGCAGAGACCTCACTTAGACTGACAGAGCTGGTGCATATCAATTTCTTTGATAAATTGACAGACAAATGTAAATGAGCTTGCAGGGTTCAGTGCACAGCGCTGAACCCTGCAAGACGGCAGTTCCCAGGGTTGCCTCTGGGACTGGGGGTGTTTGCTGGGGGTCTATCCCATGAGTGGCTGGCCAGAAGCTCTCCTCATTAGGTCAGGGACTGATTGCTCACAGGAGGCTGGGCATGGGCCAACCCAAGAGTGGGTGGTTCACATAGCAATGCAGGGTAAATTGAGGCCTAGGAGTGAGGAATTGGGGTGATCTAACCCCAGTCTGGATTGCAAGGGGGAAGGGATACATCACAGGGCAGAGCTAGATGACTTGCACAGGGAAGTAGGAGGGGTCACTGGGAATTATGTATATATCCCATTTGAAGAGATTAAAGTGTTGATGTTACCAACACAAGGACAAGCACTCCCTTCATTGGCCATTGGCTGCACCCCCCTCCCTCCTTCCTTTTTTCTGTCTGACTTTAGACTGTTTGCGCCACAAAGCAGTGGCCGGGGCTTTTCTCTATGGAAACCAACTAACACATTGTGACCAACATGTCAAGCAACGCACTGGGGGAAAAAGAGGAAGAGAAGAGGGTTTTATGCAATACTCAATGACAGGTGACCCAAAGATCACTGTCAGCTGTGCTCCAACCCTCTCCAAAGCATTTATCTTCGCTACGCATGTGAGCAAAGCCCGCTTCTCTGAGACAACGAGTCTGACTAGAGAACGGTTTGAATGGCATGGGAACGTGCTACTTAAACCGGTACCTATATGCCAGTAGGAATTTTAAGGGGACACTGCACAGCCAGGACAATTGCCACGTTGAAGCCGCTGGAGTTTCTAGTTAGGGAACTGCATCGATTCAGGAGAATGAAGCAAATATGCCATTTTTTAAAAGGCAGAAAAAGTCTAAGCACTGTCTCCTCCCAGCAATAAAACAAACAATCTGAAGCATCCCATCAATTGACCATTTATGAAAAATGAAATGAATCTTAGAGACAGCATCATCTTATTGCCCCCTCACTGTGCTGGGTTAGAAAGCTTTCAGGAAAGAAAATCATCTAGGGAAAAATAGGGGGAAATGATGCCTGAATAAATTCATGGCAATAAAATGGAGAAACACTCTGGAAGTTTGGCACCCTCAAAAATCTCTTTTCTTGACAAGCTAAGCCTGTAGCTGAAGAAACAACAGGCTTCACTGTTTCTGACATGTTAACTCCTCACCTGCTTTGTGGCCAGAATTTCCTGATGGCACCAATTCTTCCTGTGCCAAACCAAGATGCAGCTTTGGTGCATGCTATCGATACGCAAATCATGCACTTGCATTCAACGTGACAAACCCTTCGGGCAACACTGCTATGGTCCCAAAACTCCAGGGTCATTTCCACCACTGACACGTACCGTTTAAATACACAGTTCCCACTAGCATTAATGGGAGGCAAGCTGATAAGCTCTCCGCACATCAACGGAAAAGTTAGAGCCACTTGGTGTTTAACAACGTTATCACTAACTCAGAAGATCACGCAGGGAAGGACAGCAACAGTGATTTAAGGCCCTGGTACACTAACGGCATGGGATAAACTGGCTCAGGCTGCTAGGAAAGGAGGACCCAATGCTCCCAGCATCTGCACAACTGCTTACCAATCACTCCGAGGCTGGTAAGCCGCAGGTATTCAAATGGACGAGTCTTGCTAACTGTGTGCAAGAAGGGATACAAGAAGAGAGGGATATGAGCTGCAAGGAAGGCTGACCTGAAAGAAAAGGCAGAAGACACATTGAACATACACTACGAGAAGCCAAGAGGGCTAAACAGAGCACACAATCCAGTAACACAGCATGGTACATCTGCCTCCACCTCACCAGACATAAACGCTCATGGTATCCCCATTTTACAAATGGACAGAGGTGAGGTGACATGCTCCAGCTTGCACACTCAGAGCCGGATGAGCAGGCAGGTGATGGGCCCATTACCCCTCTCGACAAGCTAAGGATGACATATAGCCAAATTTTTGTATTACCCCATCCTGATCTGCTTCTTGTCTCATCCACGCTACATCTGATCTTTTAGGCTGCAGGTGCTTTGAGGCAGTGACTTATTTACCAAGTACATGTTCAGCCCCTCGGCTCAATGGGACCCCAATCTGGCTAGCTTCTAAATACTACTACCAGTATAAATATTATATAACACCAGCTGCATCACAGAACTCAGTCACTCCTATCTCCCAGCCCCATACTGCTTTTCTGATAGTGGGTTGGCAATAACTCGGATTGTAGGAAGTCACCATACGAAGAGGGTCCCCTGTTGATGTACCATTGCCAAAGACAGTTCTAAGGGGCTCTCTCTTTACAGTCAGCTGGATGCACACAACTGGGTTCAGAGTAAAGGGAATCCACCCTTCAGATCCTGATCTTGAGCTTTCGCGTTTATATTAAGTTACGAAGGAACCCAAGGAAAACACTAGGCTGGTTCTTTGAATTCCAGCATAAGGAGCATTGCTGTTAAACCTAGTTTGCCAGAGGCTACAAGACGTTCTGCTTCCTAATTGTTCCAAGACCCTGTTTTGTTACTGGGCCTTATTCATAGGGAGAGCGGAAAAAAGAGAATGCAGCCATTGGGCCAGTTTTCTTCTGGGTTTCAGTCACTGTTCTTTAGGGCGGGTAACTTGATAATTTCTTTCCTTGCAGTCAAGCAACAGAGACAGTAAGAGGCTCCAGGGTATTTGAGAGGCAATGTTCTCCAGCAAATAAAGCGCTTGACTGAGACTCAAGACGTAAGCGCCATCCCAAGCGCATCCACTGAGTGACTTAGGGACATTTTCCCTGGCTGTGCCACTCTTTCTCCCATCCACTGTCTCAGTGACAGTGCAACTTAATGACACTGCAAACTTTTCAGCACATGAACTGGCTCTTATTAGGTGCTTGTACAGCACTTAGCACAACGGCCCTGATCTCAGCTGGAGAGTCCTGGTGAAACCATAACGGTTTAGAGACTGTGGGTATTTAAGGATGTCTCAATATGCAATACGTTTGGGGCTTCAGATCTCCAAAAACAAGTGACAACACAGTGCTGCTGTCTATCATCCACTGTCACATGCCACAATGCACTTACCGTGGAGGCATTATGAGTGAATTTACCACTTCCCCAGAGTAACACAAAACCAGCTGGCAAAACAAACCATTTAGACAGCCCGACACTCAGGTCACAGGCACCTCAAGGCTAGCCAGTACACCTGACGCCATTTACCTGGTTTCTGGATGCGACGCAACGCACTGCAGTAGCGCCAGAGCATTGCAGACTCTGTTAGACTGATGGGCCGTCAGGGTTGGTGGGTTGATTGATGGGTAAATATTTACAATTTCCTAGAAAAGTTAAACAAAGCAAAATAAAAGGAAAAAAATGGCCTAGGCTACAGAAATGCAATCTGCCTGGTAGGTAGCTGCAAGCACCAGGGAGATGGCTGCCTATTCAATTTGCCACATCGCCACTTCAAGCATCATTTTAAAAGGAAGTTATATAACCCAGGGGGACCCAAACGTTGCCCACCTGAGGCCTGCACCATGCAACTTGCCAGGTGTCAAGGTGATGCATCTAATTTGCATGTAATTAAGCAGATCACCGCTGCCTTTAATTGATCGTTAGGTACTAGGGTGACTGGTGCCCTGTAAGTGCCTACAAATAACAGACTGTGGCTAGACGTCCAGTATGTAAAGCACTTTCCTGATCTATCGCATGCATGGACCTCTGGTCCCCTTGAGCTGCGGATGCTATGGCTACCAAGAAAGCTGAACTGCATGAGCACAGGGGGCAGTTATAGGGAAAGGGGTGAAGAGAGGAGTCTGACCCAGGTGTGTCAATTTCTAACACAAGGCCTTTCTGGTTTTCTTCCCTTGCTGAAGAGGAGTTTCACAGGGCCTGTCCCCCTTATTTTTCTTTAATTCCTTGCAGGAAACACCCAGGTTTCATATTCAGCAAGTCAATCAGTAGCTATGGAACATGTTGGACTGATGAAGAGGTAGCAGTTAAGTGACCAGGGAGGGATATGGATGTTTTTATTTGCAAGGCTGTCTTGCAGTAGGAAGGATTAAGCAATGAGAGTTAACTGAGAAAATCCAAATTCAAATCCAAATCCAAAATCATCACATAAATGGGCGAGCTCCCTCTGCCACTGGGGTGGTATTCGGAGTGGTAATTTCAACTGAAAAGGAAAAGCACTCACCTGTAGAAGAGCTGCAATGGTGCCAAATGAGTGCCAAAGCATTGGGGCAAGGTCAGGGACGGATTCACGCTTCTTACTCAGCTCCAGCAAGGCATTCTCACGGGTCTCAGGGCTGGACAGCTCATTTATCCACTGATAGATCTTCTCTCTATCCACCTGAGCCAGTGCTGTTGGCACAGGCTTGGAGGGAGACAATAAAACGTGTAAGCACATCATCGTTTTATCTGATTCAAAGCAGACCCTTTTCACTTCACGAGAGAGACAGATGAACACTATCTATTATTGCAGCCTCACAGAAAGCTCCAGCTAGGGGAGGGAAGAATCAACAGACCTGCTCTTCCGGATACAGATAACTGTCTCGGGTCAATACTTATTTCACACGCCATGAAACACGGACAGGTACTTTGCTTCATGGAATAAATCTGCTACTGTAGTCTATCTGTGTCCTGTGGCAAAATGGTATCTAGTCACTGCCTTCAGTGAATGGCACTACTTCTCATCTACACAAGCAGAACACTGGGGCAGGTTGTTTTTAATGCTTTTTCCAGTGGAAATCTGTGCTCTATCACGGCACCAGCCCTGTCTACATGGAGCATGTATAGACCCCGCAATCCAAGTGCAAGCATAATAAAGGTGCATTGAAAGGAGTACTTAAAAGTACAGAAAAGACTTTTAGATTCCACTGTTTCTATAAAAAAGCTCAAGACAGCTTTTCAACACAAGCAACATTCACTAAAAACTATATTAAAATGAAAACATTTCTAATTATTTCATCAATCTCTGCACGGCATACCATGGGGCATTTAAAAAGTATTGCTAAAGAGACACTGTGTTACAACTAGGCAGGGTGGATAAAAATCAGTGATTAAAAAAAAAAATATCCAAGAAATCAGATGTTTAAATTAAAAAAAAAAAATCAATAAAATGCTAAATTTCTCTTTTTTAAAACATAACAGTTACAATTAAATCTCATCACAAACATGCTACCTACACTTACAGTCTCACAAAAATGAATTAATGGCTCTAGTCTGTCCAGCCTAACTACCAGCTCTTGTTTCTTGAAAGTTCTGGGCTTTCGGTTTCTGTTTCTCAGCAGACTGAAGTCACATGTGCAAAGAAAGACAGGCTGGACAGGATTGTTGTTGCTCTCTGCTTATGTGATGGTACAGCTGGGCCAAGCAAGGCACAGTAGTCAGTTAAGACAC
>ML675620.1:72263219-72373598 GCA_007922155.1 Mesoclemmys tuberculata | reverse complement strand
ACACAGTCTTAATGACAGAGAGACATAGGACAGAGGCAGAGTAGAAAAGAACAGTGGAGTGGGCTGGAAAGAAGAAGGGAAGTCATTATTCAGTACACACACAGCTTCCTATATTCCCTCACACTTTTGCCACAGAAAAACTCTCATGGCTTCTGGGCCTAAGAGAGTGACTATCTGGGAATATTTTGAAGAAATTCCTTCCCTGGGTAAAAAAGGAAAATGTGTCACGTGTACAAGAAGTAGATGCAGAGCCTAGCTGCAAGAATGAAACATCATAATGAAAGCTGTTTATTGGAAGAAAATGATGTGGATATGTCTTAATAACAACGTGGATCAACTGGTTAGTAATTTAAATAATTCACTTTGCAATGCATCATTCTTCAAGACTCTCTCTATGCCTTTTAGTAGAAGTGTGATTTAACAAGTAAATTCCCAAGCTGTTTGCTATGCTGGATGTTGCTGGAAAAAGAGTTTAGCTTAGTAATCCTTATGGCTTGTTTAATTAGTTAACTAGGTTTAGAATCTATCACCCAAGTATATGGTACAGAAAGCTGCAGTAAGAGAAATCTAGAGTTGCCACTTGCTAATGGGCATCATTTTCTTATTTGATATTACATAATACATGCCCCTTATTTTGGAACATCATGGCCACAGACCATAATGGTGATGCCATAAGTCTATTTTACTTCGGCATAACTCAGCTTTCCCAAGAGAACCCCATCCTAGACTTGTTTTCTCATCAAACAGAAGTGCCAGTGAGTTCTATGGGGCTTACTCCAAAATTAAGTGCACTCTAAGTGCAGTCAGTCTTAGCTTTTTTGGTACTTTGGAATCAGATCTGCATCCTTGCTGAAAAAAATGTAAATGACTAACTGAATAACAGAGTGAGAAGAACGACCATTCCAAATCGTTTTCAATTGTGTGTCAGGATCCCATTGAAGCATAAGAGACTTTGACTGTGACTGTCTGTCTGCAACAACCTCAGAGTCGTCCATTGGTGCTTTTAGCAGCAGTGCTGCACCTAGACGTATTGCAGACAACCAAGTATCAGTAGCAAGCAAAAGATTCCAATCATCCAGTAAAGCCCCCACCACGGATGGGTTTGTAGTAAGGACCACAAATACCAACAAGACACCATAGATGAAAAGATTGCTCGATTCATTTATGCCACAAATTCTCCTTTTCGCACTGTTAACAATAAACATTTCATTGACATGGCTGAGTCCTTACAACCAGGCTACACTCCACCTGATAGAGCAGACATTGGTGGAAGGTTGCTAGAGACTGTGTGAGAAGGAACTTGAACAATGTGCAAGAAATACTGATGAAATTTGACAGTTTAAGCCTTGATAGGTGGAGCGACGTACACGATTCAGAAAATATGTGCCTGTGTGACAACAGAAGGCAGGGTTGCACATCTTTCAGAAACAATAGATACATCAGGAAATGCCCACACAACAAAATATTTAAAAGAAGTGGCAGTGAAACAAAAACTCAACTGTCACGTGCAGTTTTGTCATAGACAATGCTGCAAACGCAGCAAAGAAAAGATACTTAGAAGAAGAAACGGAAGGATGCTCCTTAACAGCATATGTCTGCAGTGCCCAATTAATGCATCTTTTAACCAAAGACTTAAGTACGTCTTCTCCAGGAATAAAAGAAAATGTTAGAATCATAGAATATTAGAATTGGAAGGGACCTCAGGAGATCATCTAGTCCAACCCTCTGCTCCAAGTAGGACTATCCTCAGCTAAATTTGTTATTGTTGTAAATATTCTTTTTTTGTAAATGCTGTTGAAGTTGCAAAATACTTCCGTAACCACCATTTTTTTCATCTTCGCTGAAGAGGGCAGGAAGATCCAAACTAATTCTCCCTCAAGATGTTCAGTGGAATTCTGTGGTTGATGGTTTTAAACAATTTAGTAAGAACTGGCCTATTCTCATAAAACTTTGTGAAGAAAACCGTGATATAATAGATGGAAGTATCTCATCCAAAGTGTCTAACATTGGATTAAAGAGGAATGTAGAGGATATGCTCAGTATACTGAAGTCTATATCCATAGCCTTTAACAAACTTCAGAGAAATTGCTGCTGCAGTCAAAATTTGGAAGGCACTTCAAGAGACCTTGAAGAAAGAAATACCTCACCAGAAAGTTAAACTGCAGGTAATAAAGAAGCGAATGGATCAAGCACTAACTCCACCTCATTTTCTTGCAAACATTCTCGACCCCAGATATAAAGGTAGATGCCTAACTTCTGAAGAAGATGCTGCTGCCATGGCTTGGGCATCTCAAAATCACTCAATTATGCCAGTCATAATAAAGGTCAGGGCTGAAGTGGAACCATTTAAACAGTACATGTTTACTGATAATGCTTTGAACAAAGTCACTCCCCTGAATTGGTGGAAATCATTAGCCAGGCACCTTGAAACAGAGTTCCTTCAATTGCTAAGCCAACTTTTCACCGCAGTAGCTTCCTTTGCAGGCATAGAGAGAATATTTTCATCGTTTGGTATTATTCACTCAAAGCTAAGAAATCGACTGGGAGTTGAAAAAAGCAGGAAAACTCGTATTTCTGTTTCAGTCTACAAATAAAAATGACAGCGGGAATGGGGAAGATGAGAGCTAGTTGTAAAAGTTTTAAGCACAGTGTACATTTAGTCTTGTGATGACTTGTCAGAGTTAATAAACTTTGAAAAAATCTCCTTGATTTAAATCAAACCACCCTGCAACTAGGTGTTGCGCAAACCCATCCTGTTTATCTTGGGTATGTCTCCAAGAACCTCAGTATCTTCCCTATGTATCTTAAAGGGAGCCTCTTCATAATTTGCTTTCTGGGAAAAATTCTTTCCAAAATAAGACAGAGAAGGGTGAATCTCTATCCACACTTAGGAAATATTTTTAAGACTAAGCATAACTGTTTTCAAAGATATTTACATACCCCCTTTCTCACAGGATCAGTGAAAGGAGGACATCTTAGGGGGATTCTCAAGTGCAAAAGAACCACACTGAGGATGCCAGGATTTTAAAATCTTTCTAATTTCCTTTTCAGAGAAGCTAAACTTTCATTAAAAAAACAAGTTTCATGCCTTTGTGAATACTTTTTACAACAGCACTATAAACTAATGCACTGTTGCACTACTAAAGGGGGCCGCCTGGTAGTTTAGGTTCAAAATTTAGGTTTAACTAAATATGAACAGGAAGTTCATTGAAGTTTAGAAGCAGTTACAACATATTTTGCTTTAAGCATTCCCCTTACGTGTCCTGTGCAATTCAAGTCTTGCACAAGAACTGGGACGTGACAGAAACTAGTACCAGAAGTGAACTATATGAAGTGAACCCTTCCAGAACTGTGGAAGTTAAAGATGAGAGAGGCATATGAGGCTCCACCTAATTTTTTGGGATACCATTCCACAGTCTCACTTCTCAGCAAGTGTTTTGATATTTATGTGAAGTTTGCCCTGTTAATTTAATCTATTATGCCAAATTATATCCCCTCCACATTCTAACTAGTTCTCTCCCACCTTTGGTATTTATAATCTGTAGACTTGTTATCCCCTTTCTCTTATTCACTAAGGAAAGCTTTTATTTAGTGCCATCATAAGAACATAAGAATGGCCACGCTGGGTCAGACCAATGGTCCATTTAGCCCAGCATTCCATCTTCCAACAGTGGTCAATGCCAGGTGCTTCAAAGAGAATGAACAATGTAGTCATGTATTGGCTTGTGCGTTTTCCCAGTGTGTATGCTGTCCCAGCTCTGTGCAGATAACCAAGACACCAAACCACAATTCCAATAAGACCAGATAGCCATTTCAGTAACAAAGGCACCAGGCCAGATATATTGCTAATGAAGAATGGTAAAAAGCTTCTTATACGTGCTACCAGTACACTTAATACATGTACGCCCATGACAATGGTACTGGCTAAGTAAATGGCGGGACTTTCCATTCCTCGCTTGGCCAGACAAAGACACTCCCTTTGAGACCCTCTTTTATACACTGATACACACAAGTTGCACATTTCCCCTCTGACATGTAGTTTCCACCCTCTGACTTGGTAAGATACCACCCTTTACCTTGTATCAGATGGTTTGGTCAACACATCTCTATCCATCATATTGTCATTCTGAGGGATCTGTAAGCTCTCGTTATCTTTGTGGTATTGGGATATTCTGGTACCTTTCTGGAATGTGCTTGCGTGAGTGCTCTGTACCTAGTACTTCTCTAGGAATGTGTGTTTGCAATACCAGTGCTGTTCTTGCCAGCTACTGAGAGTCTGCCAACATTCACAGCCTGATTTCTGCTAACTTTGCTTTATAACAGCAGGGCTTAACTATTACTTTAGCTCAGGCCTTATAACCTGGCCTGTTCTACTAGGCCTTATGTCTCAGGTTCTCACTTTTTACTACAAAGAACAAAATCATCAAGTGAGCCATCCCATCGCCTATTCCCTGCTTCTGACAAACAGAGGCTAGGGATATTTCAGAGCATGGTTTTGCATCCCTACCTATCCTGGAGACCAGCCATTGATTGACCTCTCCTTCATGAACTTATTTAGTTCTTTTTCGAACCCTGTTAGTGTTGGCCTTCACACAGGTTGACTGTGCGTCGTGTGAAGAAATACTTCCTTTTCTTCATTTTAAACCTGCTGCCTATTAATTCCATTTGGTGATCCCTAGTTCTTGTGTTATGAAGAGTAAACAACACTTCATTTACTTTCTCCACATTAGTCATGATTTTATAGATCACTGTCATATCCCCCTTAGTCGTCTCTTTTCCAAGCTGAAAAGTCACAGCCTTATTAATTTCTCCTCAGAGGGAAGCTGTTCCATACCACTAATCATTTTAGTTGCTCTTTCCAGAGGAGGCGACGAGCTTTGCATGCAGTATTCAAGATGTAGGTGTAACATGGATTTATATAGAAGCAATATATTTTCTATTATTTATCCCTTTCCTAATGATTCCCACCATTCTGTTAGCTTTTTTGATTGTCACTGCACACTGAGTGGATGTTTTTAGAGAACAATCCACAATGACCCCAACATCTCTTTCTTGAGTGGTAACAGCTAACTTAGATCCCATTATTTTATAGGTATAGTTGGGATTATGTTTTCCAATGTGCATTACTTTGCATTTATCAACACTGAATTTCATCTGCCATTTTCTTGCCCAGTCACTCAGTTTTGAGAGATTCCTTTGTAACTCTTTCCAGTCTGCTTTGGCCTTAACTACCTTGAGTAGTTTTGTATCATCTGCAAATTTTGCCATCTCACTGTTTACCTGTTTTTCCAGGTAATGTATGAATCTGTTGAACAGCACTGGTCCCAGTACAGACCCCTGGGGGACACCACTATTTTCCTTTCTCCATTCTGAAAACTGACCATTTATTCCTAACCTTTGTTTGCTATCTTTTAACCAATTTTTGATCCAGGTGAGGACCTTCCCTCTTATCCTATGACGGGTTACTTTGCTTAAGAGCCTTTGGGGCTTGTCAAAGGGACCTTGTCAAAGGCTTTCTGAAAACGTAAGTATGGGTCACCCTTGTACATATGCTTATTGACCTCCCTCAAAGAATTTCAGTAAATTGGTGAGACATGGTTTCCCTTTACAAAAACCATGGTGACTCTTCCCCAACAATTTGTGTTCATCTATGTGTCTGATGTGTTTTTTACTACAGTTTCAACCAATTTGCCTGGTACTGAAGTTAGGCTTACCGACCTGTAATTGCCAGGATCATCTCTGGAGCCTTTTTAAAAATTGGTGTCACTTTAGCTATCCTCCACTCATCTGGTACAGAAGCTGATTTAAATGATAGGTTACATGCCACAGTTAGTAGTTCTGCAATTTCATATTTGAGTTCCTTCAGAACTCTTGGGTGAATCCCATCTGGTCCTGGTGACTTATTGCTATTTAATTTATCAGTTTGTTCCAAAACCTCCTCTAATGACACTTCAATCTGGGACAGTTCCTCACGTGTGTCACCTAAAAAGAATGGCTCAGGTTTAGAAATCTCCCTCACATCCTCAGTCATGAAAACCGATGCAAAGAATTCATTTTGTTTCTCTGCAATGACCTTATCTTCCTTGAATGCTCCTTTAGCATCTCGATCATCCAGTGGCCCCACTGGTTGTTTAGCAGGCTTCCTGCTTCTGATGTACTTGCACTTTATTTTTTTTTTGCTGTTACTTTTTGAGTCTTTGGCTACCTGTTCTTCAAATTCTTTTTTGGCCTTCCTAATTATATTTTTACACTTCACTTGCCAGAGTTTATGCTTCTTTCTTTTTTCCTCAGCAGGATTTAACTTCCACTTTTTAAAGGATGCCTTTTTGCCTCTAAGTGCTTCTTTTAATTTGTTGTTTAGCAACAGTCATGCTTTTTTGGTCCTCCCTTACTATGTTTTTCAATTTGGGGTATACATTTAAATTGAGGTTCTGTTATGGTGTCTTTAAAAAGTTTCAATGCAACTTGCAGGGATTTCTCTTGTGAACCGTAACGTTTAATTTCTGCTTAAGTAACTTCCTCATTTTGTGTAGTTCCCCTTTCTGAAATTAAATGTGACCACAATGGGCTGCTTTGGTGTTCTCCACAAGGATGTTAAATTTTATTATGTTATGGTCACTATTACCAAGAGGTTCAGCTATATGCATCTCTTGGACCAGATCCTGTGTTCCACTCACGAGTAAATTAAGAATTGCCTCCCCTCTTGTGGGTTCCAGGATTAGTTGCTCCAAGAAGCAGTCATTTACAGTGTCAAGAAACTATATCTCTGCACCCCATACTGAGGTAACATGTACCAGTCAGCATGGGGATAGTTGAAATCCCCCATTATTGAGTTTCCTATTTTTGTAGCCTCTCTAATCTGGAGCATTTCACAATCACCATCACGATCCTCGTCAGGTGGTCGGTAGTGTATCCCTACTGCTATATTCTTATTAGTCAAGCATGGAATTACTATCAAGAGAGATTATGTAGTACAGTTTGGTTCATTGAAGATTTTTATTTCATTTGACTCTATACTTTCTTTCACATACAGTGCCATTCCACTTGCCAGTCAGACCTATTCTGTCCTTCCAATATCTTTTGTACCCTGGTATTACCATGTCCCATTGATTATCCTCTTTCCACCAAGTTTCTGTAATGCCTATTATAACAATATCCTCATTTAATATGAGGCACTCGTGTTCACCCATCTTAGTATTTAGACTTCTAGCATTTGTATATATGCACTTAAAAATTGTTACTTTTTAGCTGTCTGCTCGTATGTGATGTAATTGAAGGGGACTCTCTTTCATTTGACTGTTTCTCCTCAGATCCTGCTCATATTTTATCATCTTCTAGCCTCTCCTCACTAGGATATGAGAATCTCCATTAATACATCCTCTCCTAAGAGATGTTTCTGTCTGAACCACATGTTCCTCCACATCCATTGGCTTTCCCCCAGTACTTAGTTTAAAAACTGCTCTACAACCTTTTTATTTTTATGTGCCAGCAATCCAGTTCTATTTTGGTTTAGGTGGAACCCATCCTTTCTGTATAGGCTCCCCCTTTCCCAAAATCTTCCCCAGACTGAACTTCAATATCTTACCTAGAAGCCTAAATATGGACTCCAGGACCTCTCTCTTATCCTTCTCTATGTTATTGGTACCTCCATTTACCACAAACCAGCTCCTCCCCAGCACTACACATAAGTCGGTCTAGATGTCTCGAGAGATCTGCAACCTTTGCGCCCAGCAGGCAAGTCACTATGTGGTTCTCCTGGTCATCACAAACCCAACTATCTATGTTTCTAATGATTGAATCTCCCATTACTATTACCTGTCTCTTCCTAATATCTGGAATTCCCTCCCCCAAAGAGGTATCCTCAGTACAAGAGGATACCATGACATCATCTGAAAGGAGGGTCCCAACTATGGGATCATTTCCCTCCAGTTCGATGTTCTCCTTCCTTGAGACTTTAATCCTCAACAGTACAGAGGCTATCAGACTGGGTGTGGGACCATTCTACTGTGTCCCAGAAAGTCTCATCTATGTACCTCTGTCTCCCTTAGCTCCTCCAGTTCAGCCACCCTGACCTCCAAAGCCCATATGCGGGCAGTCTTGGAGGGCCAGGAGCACCTTTCACCAAATTCACATATGCCACTGACCCATAAGGCAGGTAATCACACATGCTGCATTCAGTGCAGTGCTAAGCTGGATAGCCTGTACTCTGTTGCTTGACTTCTGCCTGCATTCTCCTTTTTACTCCTGCAGCTCTTTCCTTTATTGTTGTCTTGTTTGTACCAGGAGGGGTTTATTGCCTTAAGCTTAAAGAACGTTAATGAAGTGTATCTAGCCTCCCTACACTCTCACTAAACTCCTGGTTGCTTAGGAGGGGGCTTTTGAAACCCCCATTTTCCCTGATTATTTATAGATGTATAAGACAGTCAATCTCTTTGTAAAGCTCACTATACATTTTAACTCTTCATCTTTCCTCAAACCAGTCCTTCTGGCACTCTCTTCTCCTTCCCTGTTTTCCGAGGGACCTTTTCCAGAACCTCAAACCAGGCTACTTCTTGAGCATGGTGAATAGTGACAAATTTATTCTGTTTTAAGAGTAAGAAATGTAATCCTGTTAGCACCTCCTATAACAGTGCTTAGAAATACAGGGACAACTAGGAGATCTAATTTCTTTGTGTAGGGTGGCTGAATGAATTGCTAGACATACTGGAAACTTCAATTTAAGTTAACGATTTGAGTATATTGACTCCTCAGCAGTGCATGCACAAATTTATGATGTCCAGTGCCTTCCTTAGTGAGAATCAAATTTCTCCCCAAAGACCCCACAGATTCCCACGATGGTACCTTTCCCTGCAAGTCTCAACTACTTTTAATGAAGTTGTTGATAAAATATTCTAATATTCAAATTGTTGTTTTCAAGGCTCACAGAATCATTCTCCTTCCCTAAGAACAGCCATAATGGGTCAGGACCAATGGTCCATCTTGGGAAACATGCCAAACGCCATATGTAAATATTGCAGATACATATCGATGATCCTACTAAAAGCACTCTTGCACCTATGTATGCAAGAGTGATGTAACAAATGTCGTAAAGCACCTGGCCACCAACCACTTGTGGATCACGGAAGAAGTCACGATGCTTTTTGTAAGAATAAGGGCATTTACCTGCAGCATTCCTGCCAAATTGCAACTCTAATAATTACATAATAAACTCGATTTAGCCAACTAAAAACTTTTTCTTAAATTAAGCAATGGCCCCCACAAGCACTCTGGGTAAAAAACATTAACACACAATATTTCCCAGTTGTGTGTGTTGTTCTAACTATATTTTGTTAGACAATCAGCTTGATAATACCAAAATGAAGCCTTTATTTAATAACGATCTAGTAGGGACTGATTGATTTATATTTTCACTCTTTTGCTTCTATTTCAAATTTTCTGTCATTTATTGTTCGCTTTCTATTCTCTGGACCTCCCCTTACTATGTTACGCACCTTTCACATTTGCAATCTATCAGCAGGCTCTGCCAGCAGTCTCACTACATAAAAGGCCAGTGCTCTGGATTACTAAAGTTTTGTTACTGCAACTTCTTCCAACCCCACCACCCCTGCCCCAAAAAGAAAAAGAAAAATCCCCATTTACAGGCCCAATGACTTCGCTGAAGGATATTGTTATATAATGCAGTCGCCAGCACCCTGCAGAGATGATTGCATTTTGGGCCCCATTTACATTACTAAAAACAAAAATGAGAGTCCTGTAGCACTTTAAAGACTAACAAATTTCTGCAGGCCTAAGCTTCCGTGGGCTGCACTAACACCGGTATCCCTCTGAAAATTTACATTACTATCCACTCACCTGCTCTGGTAGAAAACACATTTAATCCCAGTTCATAGAGCATACATTTCATCTTTCAAATGAGCTGTCAGCAAACGTTTTCTCCAGTCACATCAACCGGCACAGATAGGTTTTAAAGAGCGATTTAAAACGCGTTTCCTATCACACCATGAAAACTATTAACCAGAGGCACAGCAATCCCACATCCATTATAAAAGGGGACCGATTGCTATTGCTACAAAGCGTAAGGGGTGTTTAAAACGGCCAGCTTTCTGCCGTTACCCTTTGGCGCTCCGCACGGCATGGAGCCCGGGAGGGATCATCACTTACAGCCGTGGCATTAGATCGCCTCGGAAGGCGAAGGAGGCCGCTCCCGCCGAGCCCGCGAGCGGGCTGGGGAACGAATGCGATCGCCCCGGCACCACCCGCCGCTCCCGACCGTCGCCGCGCCCGGGGCTCAAACACGGGGATGCGCCGGTGAAGTCTCACAACGTCAAGGGGGAGGAGACACACAACCCCCGCCCCCCCGCACACCGCGGCCTGCTCCGGCGGGCCCGTCCGATCTCCTCGGGCGCATCGCGGGCCCCGCCCGAGCACGGCCCCGGTGCGACGGCGCCAGCGAGAGTCCCCCGGCCGGGCGAGGGGCTCGCGGGCCCCCACGAGAGGCGCGTTACCGCCTGCACCCAGGGCCCGCCCCCCGGCTCTCCCCACAGGGCAGCAGCCAGGAGGGGCCTGGCGGGGGAGGGGGGCCGGCGCGCCCTGCCCCACCCGGGCCGAAGGGGGGTTCGCCCCCGGCTGAAGGGAGCATCAGGCAGCGCAGAGCCCGCGGGGGGGAGGGGCGGCGCGCGGGGACCGGCCGCGGGGGGAGGGGCGGCCGCGGGGGGAGGGGCGGCGCGGCCCCACGGGACTCACCGCGGCCGTGGCCAGGCTGTGCATGTTCGGAGCCGCCGCCGCTCGCGCCGCCCGGGGCCGGGATCAGGAGGCCGCCGCCGCCGCCGCCATAGGTAGGGCCCAGCCACCCAGGCCGCCTGCGCGCGCCGCGCCTGCCTGGCGTGACCCCTGCCCTCTCACCCCGCGTGCCGAGCGCGTGGTGGATTGTGGGACAGAGCAGGGGCCCTGGGCGGGAGGGGGGACGAGAGGGGGCCGCCGGCTGCGCCTGCGCGGTGACGTCGTGCCCGCCGCGCGCTGGCGTGGTGCGGTACGTGCGCGTCTCGGTCTCGCGCGGGGCCGGGGGAGTCTCGCGCTGCTGCCCGCTTCCCGCCATCTGCCGCTCCCCCGCCCCCCGCCCTGCCCTGAGAGGAGCGACGGCGTCGCGCTGGGGCCGCCGCGGGAGCGGGACGCGGCGCGCCGAGCGGCGGCAGGTAGCGGCGGGGGCCGGGGCCGGGGCCGGGACCTCCCCTCAGCGCGCGCGGGGATCCGCTGCGGCCGCCCCTCCCCCCACACGCCGACCCCCAGCCCCGACCGCGCTCCGTGCCCCCCCGACACTCCCGGGGGGTCCTGGCCCGTGCGCCCCGCACCCCCGGACCTGCCCCGCGCCGTGCCCTGAGCCCGGCCAGCGGAGTTGGCGACCCTGCCCCTCCCCCCGCGAGCCACCCTCAGGGTCCCCCCGGCTGCGGGTGACCCCGAGCGGGCCCCTCCCCCCGCCTCAGTTCCCGTCCCGTGCCCTGGGCTGGCCACACGCACCCGCGGGGGGCGCGGGGCAGGGCGCCGCCGAGCCGGGCATCCCGGGGCCGGCCCCGCGGTAATGGCCCCAATTCCTGACCGCGGTCCCGCGGCGGAGCCGGGCGGGCCGGGGGAGCCGGCCTGTTCCTGCCTCCTACCGAGCGCCCTGTCCCGGTTGCCGCAGGCAGACTCAAGGGGGCTGCGGCGAGTCGGTGGCAAAACGCTTAGGCGCCGCGCCTCTGCCAGCGTCCGGGCCGTGGGCATGTTGTTGACACTGGACTTTTGCTTATTGTTCCCCACCCATGCCGCCCCGCCGGAGCCGGAGGTGGAGGAAGCGCTGCTTTTCTGAGGGCAGACCTAGCTGGTCTCGGCATCTCGTGTCTATTGGCAGCTCCCACCATCGCTTTCGCTAGCAGAGCAATAGTGGCAAAACCGAGAGAAAGGTCTACGCTGGGAATGCGGATGCTGTGCAACGTCTTAGTCACGTTTTTTTGGATGAGCTGCATCACCTGTCAGGGAATTTGTGTCAGGGTTAGTGATAGGGCTGGTTCAGGAAGGCACTCTGCTATACATGTTTCTGCTGATTAAGGTGCAGAAACACTATCGTTGTCTTTAAAGAAACTCCCTGTGAAACCCAGCTGTTCACACTTGAACTATAGTAATTAAGTAGCAGGGGGTCTGTACCTTTTGTGTCCCTAAGCTGTAATTAAGAATAGTGTTTTAGTCAAAGGTTAAATAGAAAAGGGTGGCTGTATGTGTGTTCATATTAAAAGCCAAGGAAAGAAAGAAAAAAGCTTTTGTCAGACAAGGTCTATCAAAACATGAAGTATTTACAGAATAATTCGTCATGTTTTAGTAATTTGTATCAGTGTTGTTTTGCGAAGCCTCAGTCAGGCTAGAGTCTCATAGTATTAAATGCTGTACAAATGTAGTAAATACAGTCTATGCTCAAAAGTTTACAATCTAGATAAATAACAAGATGCAACAGGTGGCTGAGACAGAAATATGTGAGGTTAAGGTGACAATAATTCAAGCATGTAAAATAAGAATAAATTTTGTTGCTAAAAAGTTGATTCCTCATTAGATGTTTTATTGTCTGATTTTGGAAACAAAGTGGTTTCCCTGAAAAAAAATGTTTTTCCCCCCTCCCTACCCATCATCTTTCCCTGACTGGTCTTAGCTAAAGGTAGGTTTGTTTTGGAAACTCTGTAGAAATGGCATTCTTAGATTTGAAAAATCTTTCGCTGTCTGTATTGAGTCAGCTCACCTAACATTAAACATTTAGAGGTTAAAGTAATGCTGGCCAAATTGTGGAGGATTTCTGTATATGTGTTTCATTTACTGTATTCTCTTTTTTTCCCTGAACTCCTGCAAAAAGTGCTATTCCTTAATTTTATGCTTTATGCAGATATATTTATTTGCCAGTTGCCAATTTAAATTTTCTTATTTTTAACAGGTTTCAAGGTGAAGTAAATATAGTTAATCTGTTATAAACTATTTATTTGTAAGAAAAATGGCTCCGCTGAAGGTGCATGGACCTGTCCGGATGCGCAGCATACAAACTGGGATTACAAAATGGAAAGAAGGAAGTTTTGAAATTGTGGAGAAGGACAACAAAGTCAGTCTAGTGGTTCACTACAATGTTGGAGGAATTCCAAAGACATTTCAGGTACTCTAAATATCAAGGCATTTTGTCTGAGCTGTGCATGGAGTGTTTCCTTTTGTGAACAGCTGTCTTCTCCAAGGCTACTAAGTATCACACAAAGTATCACACAGAAGTATCCTTCTGTGACTATTTCTAGGTTCTCATTTCCAGAACACTAATCCTTTTGTAGAACCATATTCTAAATTATTCAGGTGTATTGCTGCATGGAATGCCAAGGCTGGAGTGAGCAAACCATTAACTGGGAAGAAATGAAAATGTTTAAGCCTGAAAGAAAACGACCAAATTATATAGCATCTTGATTTTTTTAATTGATTTTTTAAAACTCTTTTTGCTTATTTGATAAATTTAGGGAGGTATAGTGGTCACCTAGGTCTTGTCTGCACTACCACTTTTTCCAGCTGAAGTGCTGAAAATTCCCAGTGTAGACATACCCTGAGTCCAGGTACAAGACTCTTCACTATTGTACATGGACTACAATTCTGTCCAGTCTAGGTTTAAATGTGCCCAGAAGCCTGACTTCCGTAACTTCCCTTGGGAGACTGATAGCTCTCACTGTCAGGAAGTCTCACATATTCAGTCTATATTTTCTTTCTCTTCTTTACATTCCATTCCTCCTAATTATTATTTAAATTGTAGTAGTGTCCCAGATGTTATGTGAAAACACACATGAAGAATCAGTGCTTGTCCTGAAGAGTTTACAGTCTAAAAAAGACAAATAAACAAACTAAGGAGGGAAAGGGGAGCATAAAAGTTGGGTTGGATCCAGTATGGCCAAGTCTTGTGTTTTCCATGTAAGATAAAGAACTTGCTTGGGGGATTCTTTGCTTAAGTGCTACTGTATATTTAATATTCTTAAGGGCTCTCTGCCTTCTTACCTAATGAACCCTGGGGAGTGTTGTTCCTTTCAGTGGATAGGAAGGATTTACTGGTCCGGAAGGTACCTGCTGAATCTACATTAGGAATGGAAGAGCAAAGTTGTATATTAGTGAACTTGTTTGGTTGGATTGATGAGATTAGTAAATCCAGTGTCATGTGATGCCACAGTTTTTAATGAGCATATTGATAGAAAAATAGACAGGGATCATGCCCACTGTCAGGTGATAAGCGAAGTGTGTGTACTTAATTCTCAGCAATTTGGTGATATTGCTGTATTGCAACAACAGTTCCTCTAACAGGAAGCATTGAGAAGAATTTTAGGCCCTTTTTCTGACTTACAGTTCAGATTCATCAGAAACCTCTTCATCTGCAAGTTTGGATGGGGATCCTATTGTCATGTTATAGAGGAAAAAAGGAAAAATTGAGTCAAATCTTTCTCCAGTAGTTAGCTCTTCATACTTGTCAAAAATGATTCACTATTTGTTAGTGGTGCCTAGGGGCCTCAGCCAGATTGGGGCTATATACAGACATATAGTAAAAGACACACTTTGTCCCAGACTCCATACAATCTAGTTTAAACAAGACATAACTGATGATTGGAGAGTATGGAGGATGATGAATAAGGCTAAGATTTAGTTTGGGGTATTTTTAGGAAAAGTCATGGACAGGTCACAGGCAGTAAACAAAAATTCATGGCCCGTGACCTGTCCATGACTTTTCCTAAAAATACCCCTGACTAAATCTTAGCAGCTCGTGGGGTGCTGCTGCTTTGTGGGGCCTGGGAGTGCCACTGCTCTAGAAGGCCCCAGGGTCCACTGGCAGCCCCTGCTCTGGTGGTGAGGGCTGACTTTCCCTGATAGCCTGCTGCTCTGAGGCCTTAACTTTCATGACCTCTATGATAGACTCGCAGCTTTAATGATGAATACTGTTACATCATCAGAGCTCTTTAAGTTACAACAAGAGGTTTGACCTTTGATGATGACGTGATTGAGAGTCTTCTGTGGTGTGCTTATTTTAGGAGGGAGTGGAAGATTTGAAGGCTCCACTTGAACAGTTGCTTTACTGAAAGTTTTCAGTTAATTAACAAAGCAAGGATTGGTCATAAAACATGCTGGAAGGGTAGCTTTGCCAAATTAAAAAACTAATCACTGAGTAAATTGGATTATGCTCTCAGGGTATGTCTACATTAGAAATGCTACAGCTGCACCACTGCGGAGCTGTAGTGTAGACACTTAGGCCTTATCTACACTAGCACTTACACCGGCAACACTTGTCGTTCAGGGCTGTGAAAAAACACTCCACTGAGCTATATAAGTTTTGCAGTCATAAGTGGTTGTGTGGACAGTGCTATGTCGGCAGGACACTCTCTGCTACCAACATAGCTACTACTGCCCGTTTAGGTGGTTTTATTGTGTCGTCAGGAGAGCTCTCTCCCCTGTAATGTGGCTGGCTACACAAGTGCTTTACAGTGGCACAGCTGTACCAATACAGCTGTACCACTGTAAATTTTAAGTGTAGATTAACCCATACTACAGTGACAGAAGGGATTCCTCCATTGCTGTAGTTAATCCACCTCTCCAAGAAATGGTAGCTAGGTTGACAGCACAGGTTCACAGCCCTGAGCAATAGAGTTGAGCCAACCTAACTTCATAGTGTAGACTAACCCTCAGACTTGTGTTGTCTAGATGGCTTCTCTAAAATAAAGGTTGAAGGCCTAGGAAAAAAGATTTCATAGATGGCTGTGGTGTATGTTTCTTTTTTTTCCTTCGGCATTCATCCTTTTCAGATATATTATAGTTATGTGTCAGAAACATGTTTCTGTGGCTCATTGTGTAAGTAGGCTAAGTAGAACTGCCCAATTAGCAAAGACAGAGCAGCATGTAGAATTCTGGATGGTAAAACTTGGCATGAAGCTGTGTGATTATTGGGCTTGTTTATTAACCTTACATTGCCATATATATTAGATAAGAACAGCCATAGTGGGTCAGATCAATGGTCCATCTAGCCTAGTATCCTGTCTTCTGACAGTGGCGAATGCCAGATGCTTCAGAGGGAATGAACAGAGCAGGTAATCATCAAGTGATCCATCTCCTGTCACCCACTTCCAGCTTCTGGCAAACAGAGGCTAGGAATACTTCAGAACATGGTTTTAATTATTTGTATTGCATTAGTATCCAGAGGCCCCAGTTAGGGTAAGGGCTCCATTGTGCTCAGTATTGTACAACTAGATAGTGAGAGACAGACCCTGCTCTGATGAGCTTAGTCTTAATTACTGACCCTGTAAGGAGATCCACACAGGTACAAGGATCTACTGGTGTGGAGCTTGTAAGATCAGGGTGAGACCAGACTAAGTAAGAAAAACAAAAGGAGGAAGGACAGGGTAACAAAAATAGAAGCATGCAGTTAGGTGACTATCGCTCAGTTTGGCTCCTGAAGATACCAAGTACTGTTTGTTCATCTTTTTAAAAAAAAGTTATTCTCAATGTGTAGGCAACCAAAAGAAATCATTGGTCCAGTGATTTCTTGCAGGCAACTTGGCAGAAAGTGAGGCGGGAAATGGAGGAAATATAGTGTAAAGTGTTAACTAAGGAGGGTGTTTTTTTAAGTTACCTTTGTATTTGACTATCGTTGCAACACGTCAAACATATGCTGAATACTGAGCTGTATTCTGATACTTACTGATTTCCCAGCCAATTTTTTTCCAACGTCAATATTTTCTTCCCCCTCTGGGGGCTGTTTCTACACTGTATGGAAGTTTCTAAAAGTCATGAGTTATTGAACAACAGATACGAATCTGAAAAATAAAGTTCTTAATTGGTGAAAAATTTCTTTAATTTTGATATCTCTAGGAGCTAAAATAAATTTTACCAAACTCTTATTCATTTAGGATTGAGAGAAATAAGACATTTTAATCCAGTGAAGAAAGTTTCAGAATGTTATGAACAGCTGAAAACAGGGGCTTGCAAGTGATGACGTTGCCTTTTCTGAGTGGCGTTTTAAATATTCTATTAGCCATGTTAATTTGAGGTTTAGTGATGACTCAGTATGGAGCAGGGGGGATGCTTGTATTTAAGTATATTTTCTTCATAGTTTTTGCACAACATAACTGGTTTTGGCATTTTTTTCTTTTATTGTGGAAGTACTTCAATACTTTAGTTTCTTACAATGTGTTATAGTCACCTTTACTTTCTTTCCAGCTAAGCCATAATATTAAAACTGTAGTCTTACGACCAAATGGTGGAAAATTGTGTTGCTTGATGCTAACACTAAAGGATGCCAGCTTCCTGACTATTGACAAAGTACCATCCAAGGATGCAAATGAAATGAGGATGTATTTGGATGCAGTCCTCCAGGACAGGGTTCACTCTGGTAAGTGCAAAACATTGCAAATTGTGTTAATAACAGATTGGATAAAGATAAGATTCTGAATTAGTTTGAGTCAGTTCACCTTTGACCATTTTGTCTTCCCTTTTTTTAAAGCTGTTTATTCCTTGCGTTGCTTTTGGTTGAATACTTTTCTTTGGGCCTTTGAACGCAACTTAATTTTAATGGTTATGTAACTTTCTTGCAATGTTGGCATGCATAGTATTTAATTTATAAGTGTATTGGTATTTGCAAAATGGTCACCAATTGTTTACCATTTTGAAGACATGCGGTTTCCTCTCCTTTCTTTGGATACTTGGGTTTTATTGCGCATTAAGTACACAGCCAGTCTGAGGGAAACCTGTAAACCTTTGCTTTTTAAATCCTTGCACTCCTGGTATTGTATTGTCTGCCAGGTGTGGATTTTGATTTTTACACATGCATCTAGTGACTGTTTTGAAAATCTAGCCTTAAATGTGTTTTGACAAAGAAAGCAAGGACATATAAAAATAAAAGTAAATTAAATGGCTTTTGTGTTTGTTGTCAGCTGTGAAACCTTCTCAGGGATCTGGCAGCTTTGGAGGTGTTCTGGGCAGCAGGACGACTCAGAAAGAAGCTAACAGGCAATTTCCATATATTGAAAATCAGGTTTGTTAAACAGTTTGTTTACACTTCAAATCTTTGTGTCCCCCCATCCCCCGGTTCCTTTTAATCACTTCTCCTCTTTTCCCCCCTCATTCTGTGTGCATGATGAATATCATAGTAGCACAATAGGTGTCCAGTTTGTGTCCCAACCGCCTGAATCAGGACGAGCTCAGATGGATACATATACCATTAGTAGAGATCTTGGTGGGGTAGTGGGAAAACAGTGTGTTCCATTCTTCAGCAAAATCTTCTGCATGATCCAGGAACATCATTGACTGGCTCTGGAAGGGTGCATTTATTTCTTATTGTGTAGGCAAGTCAGGCTGCTGGAGAAGTGAAGTAAAGGAGGAAACATATACTTAGGGATCTGCACCTAGCATAGTTCTGAATGTTGCTTTAAGTTTTTATGCTGAAACACCACACAGAAGTTGGGTATGATATAATGAAATAAAAATGCAAAACTCGTGTATATGGTAATTGGCAGATTTGACAGCACATGTCGTTTTGCATATTAAAAATGTGTTA
Organism: Mesoclemmys tuberculata; assembly: GCA_007922155.1. Taxonomy (NCBI): domain Eukaryota; kingdom Metazoa; phylum Chordata; order Testudines; family Chelidae; genus Mesoclemmys; species Mesoclemmys tuberculata. The sequence goes on along the minus strand of ML675620.1, from coordinate 72,355,030 downwards.
AACAGTTTTTGGTATCAGTTAGTTTGATTTTAATTTTCTGTGAGATTCTCTTCAGCCTTCCAGGCAAAATTCTCAGAACTCCTTTACTGAAACCCATCTTTCCTGAGACCACTTTTTGTTGACTCCTTTGCTTGTCAGTGTGATGGTTCTCGGTACACCCGGGACTGTAAGTCACTTTGCTAACACCTGTCTTCACTGAGAGAGAGTCTTGTGGTAGCTGGGTGTCAGCTCCCTGGTACCACCAGCCTTTCAGCCACTCAAGCAATCTTCTGGGCTATGCCAGCCCTAGCTTTGCCTCACAGTTTAACAGTAGGTGCACCCCATTCCTTAGTCCCTTTGAGTTGCTGCCTGGTGATATCCAGCCCCTGACACTAGCTACTCACAGAAATTCCAGCTCCTCGGCACTGAAAGGCACTGAAACTATTCCCCAGTTTACCAGTTTTACCTTAAACTACCACTCCTGTAAACCACACAGTGCTCATGAGCACTTACAGTAAAACAAAAGTAGATTTGTTTAAGAAAAAATAAGGGTTTAACTAAAAATAGAGAGTGATGGAAACAAAAGGTTGCAATACAAAACAAAATCCATAAAACACGGCCTTGGGTCTTCACTTATCAGTGGTTAACTTTCCTATCTAATAAAGTAGATTCCCCCACAAAGTTCAGCCTGTTGCAGATCTACCTGGTTTCTCAAGAACCAATATCCAAATGTTCCTGAAAGCACCCTTGTTCTACAAGGGGTTTCCTCAGTGAATGGATACAGAGTGCTTCTCCTTTCTCTGTTATAGTGAAAACAGCATTTTGGTTTCTAGTCACAGATAGGGCAAACCCATGTCTTGTTGTGAAATGCTACCTTTAAGTGGTGGTGTTTGTTGTTGCCTAGATGGTTTCTGATTCCAAGTGGTTGTGCAACTGTAAACAGTTCACCTTTTCATTACATTACTGGCCAAATAGGGCAGGGTCACAGCACCCCACTGCCCAACTGGGCAGTCACTGAGAGATTATTTCCTAGTGACTTATTTTTATTCCTAGTCCATAAAGCATATTTTCAGTGTAAATACATTATTTCTTAAATACTACCCACACATACATCTCACAATGATTGTGAATCTTGACATGTTCTGAGCTTTCTGTGTTTTACGTGTAACTCTTTATGGACATCCTGTAAGATGTGTTTGGTGTAGTGGGTTTATCAGGTCTGAGGTGAGAGTTGTTTGCAAAGAAAAGAGAATTGTTTGCCAGAGGACCTGTCAGTCAGTCACTTAATGCAAGTTTCACTCTGTATTCAAAGGCTTTCAGTTACGTAACAATTCTTTGAATGTACCATGCCAATCCTTTTATTGCAACCCAAAATGGAAGTTGTTTAAAGATTATTCCAAACAGATTTTCAATGCTACTTAAAGAAAGTCTTAAAATAAAAACTAATGCTGTGTACAGCCTGATTAGCCCCTCTAGTTCAGTCCTCAAGCTGAAACCTACCAGTATTTCTTAGAATTAGCCAATTATTTCAACTTTTTCCATGGTATTGCATTTGTGTGTGTGCGCATGCTTTGATCAAAAGCTGCAGACACTGTTCTTAAAAACATCTGTTTTACTATTATTGCACTTTATTTTACAGCACCGCTAGGTGCATCTCAGAAGACCTAAGACATAGTCTGTATCTGAAAGAATTTAGTGTGCTGTAGAAACAGCATAAATGAGACTGGCAGTGTGGGGAGGGGAAGAATGGTAAGGTTTACATGGATACTCTTTATAATGACTTTTTATGTATGCAAACTTTATTTCATCTGTGCAGTGTTAAACTACTGTTCTTACATTTTGCATTTCCCTGTTTTCAGATACTACATTTGTGGGAGGGATATGTAAATGCCACTTTAGAATAGCAATAGTCATTTTCACTTCTGATTATTGTGAATGTCCTCTGCTGGATTTTGCAGGCTCCTTCAAAAAGAGTTACTGTGGAGGGAAAAGAAGAAAACCCATTTCGAAAGGTGCTGGGCAGCCCAAGTAGAGCATCTGTTAAGAATTCCCCAGGAAGTGGAACACCTAGCAACAGGGTTAACATTTCAGTGTCTCCCACTTCATCAACTCCTCACAGAACAGGCTTATTGGAAAATCGGTATGAAGTAGAATTCCTTTAATATGCTGTCATCAAAATTTAGCACTATACAAATGTGTAATCTTAATAATTTTCTGCACATACAAGCCCTCTTGATTCATTTCTATAATCTTTTGGTATTTGAAAACCATGTTAACAATTGCATTTCCAGCTCATGACTGGTTCGTGAGCTCAGGGAACAACCTAAAAGAGCTCGGTGTGCAAAATTCTTGTCTGCATTTTATATTTTAAACTTTGAAAATTGTAAAAGGTTAGCAAGAAGTGCAGAGAGCACATGAGGCGTGTGTGGTGGAGTAAGATGTTGGTTTTTGTCCTTCTGAATTAGTGATTTCTTAAAATGATTTATTCTTGTGCTGTTAGTGAAAAGAGGAAAAGAACACAGCCTTCTGGTTCAGAGATGAATGAAGATTATCCCAAAGAGAATGATTCTTCAACGTAAGTTACTGCTGATTCTTTCTAGTTTCTGATATAAATTCCTTCTGTATGTGCCCACCTACTCTCAAAATATGAAAGTCTTGTTGAAAAAAGTACCCAGATCTTTCTCTGTCAAAATAATGCCATAATATATGTTTAGAAAGGGATAAGGATTAGGTAGTGAGATATAGCCATGTATAGATATGTTAATTTTGCGGTAATATGTTTGGACAAAGTCTTGCCTTGTAAGTTAGCACTAATTGAACACATCTTCTATAATGGTGTTGGATGCTAAATAAATGTCTGGGATCTTCACTTTTTGGTGGTAATTTGCACTTGTTTTGCAAGAGGTAATCTTATTGGGTTTGAGCTTTGACTTGTAAGCGGTCAAAGAACAAAGGTGGATGGAACTTAATACAGCAGAGGTATGTAGGCTGTGTATTTGACATGATAGTGAGAGAGCCTATTTAATGAACTAGTTGGCTAAACTTGATTGCTGATGTTTACATATTTCATTCTTCATTATAACAAAGGCCAATATGAATGAAATATCTAAAAAAAAAAATTTAGTGTGAACATTAACCAGGGAAAAAACACAACTACACTGACTTCAGCTCTCATTTATCCATAGCAATAATAAAGCTATGACTGATCCAGCATGGAAGTTTTTAAATAGTAGCAGAGAGAAACAACTGAACCTGAAACAGACAGAGGAGAACAGGACATCAGGTAAACAAGCATTTTATATCCTTTACTCTGGCCTTAAAAAATGCAGTCATGCTCCGCTCATATCCCTTTAGAAAGCTGCTGCAATGATCATTTTCCTAGCCTGTTCCTTTGACCATGTCAGCATTCTCTTTGAAGTCCTCCACTGGCTCTCCCTCTCTACTGCATCAAATATAAGCTACTTGTATTCACTTTCAAGGCCCTTCACAGCCTATCCCCACATATCTATCATCTCTAATTCACTATCAAGTTCTCAACTCTGATTGGCCCTGTACACCAGCCTCCATCATGTGCGTGTTGAATTTTCAAACAAGGCATCTTGTGCTTTCTCTCATGCTGCCCCTCATTCTTGGAAGGAGCTCCCCATAAATATCTGCCACGCTATCTCATTACCGTCCTTCAAATCCCTCCTTAACTTTCCCTTGTGTGATGCCTACAAAAAACTTAGCAATGTTTAGGGCACTGGTTTGCTGGGACTTCTATCTATTTTGTTGATGAATATTGCCTCATTGTTTCATTGTGCTATCCATCTGTTATCTCTTGTTTTATACTTAGATTGGAAGGTCTTTGGGGCAAGAACTGTCTTTTTATTCTGTCTGTACAGCACCTAACAATGGGGTCCTGGTCCATGACTAGGGTTCTAATGTGCATGGTAATACAAATTATTTTTATTATTTTGAAATCATAGAAATGTAGGGCTGGAGGGAACACTGAGAAGTCATACTAAATAGTCCTGCTGAGTCAAGATAGTTAATTGACAGGCACAGATTCTAATGCAGTTCTTTTAATAGAATCATAGAAGTGTAGGGCTGGAAAGGACCTCAGGAGGTCATCTAGTCCTGTCCCCTGCACTCAAGGCAGGACTAAGTAATAACTAGATTATTCCCAGCAAGTTTGTCCGTTCTTTGAAACCTCCAATGACGCACATTCCACAGCCTCACTAGGCAGTTTGTTCAGCGCCTAACCACCCTGACAGTTGGGAAGTTTTCTTAATGTCCAACCTAAACCCACCTTGCTGCAATTTAACCCCATTTCTTCCTGTCATATCCTCAGAGGTTAATGAGAACGATTTTTCACACTCCTCCTTGAAACAACCGTTTATGTTCTTGAAAATTGTTATGTCTCCCTAAATCTTCTAAATAAACCCAGTTTTTTCAATCTTTCCTCATAGGTCATTTTTCTAGACCTTTGTTCATTTTTGTTGTTCTGCTGTGGACTTTCTTCAGTTTGTCCACATCTTTCCTGGAATGTGGTGCCCAGAATTGGACACAGTACTCCAGTTGAGGCCTTATCAGAGCAGAGTGGAAAAATTATGTTATGTCCCAGAATGATGTTCACTTTTTTGCAGCAGTGTTATACTTATGACTCATATTTAGTTGTGAACCCTATATCCCTTTCTGCAGTACTCCTTCCTAGGCAGTCATTTCCCATTTTGTATGTGTGCAACTGATTGTTCCTTCCTAAGTGGAGTACTTTGCATTTGTCTTTATTGAATTTCATCCTATTTACTTCAGACCATTTCTCCAGTTTCTCAGATCATTCTGAATTTTAATCCTGTCCTCCAGAGTATTTGCAACCACTTGCAGCCTGGTGTTATCTGCAAGCTTCTTAAGTGTACTCTCTCTGCCATTATCTAAATCATTTGTGGAGATGTTGAATAGAACCAGACCAGGACCAATCCCTGCAGGACCCCACTCAATCTGCCCTTTCACCTTGACTGAATCACTGATAACTACTCTCTGGGAACGGTTTTTCAACCAGTTTAGCACCCACCTTACAGTAGCTCCATCCAGGCTATGTTCCCCTTGTTTGTTTCTGAGGAGGTCATGTAGGACAGTCTCAAAAGCCTTACTAAAGTCAAGGTATGTCACATCTGTTGCTTCCTTCTTGTCCACAAGGCTTGTTACCCTGTCAAAGAAACCTATTAGGCTGGTCTGACATGATTTGTTCTTGACAAATCCATGTCGACTGTTGCTTATCACCTTATTATCTTCTAGATGTTTGCAAATTGATTGCTTGATTATTTGCTCCATTACCTTTCTGGATACTGAAATTAATCTGACTGGTCTGTAATTCCCCGGGTTGTCATTATTCCCCTCTTTATAGATTGGCACTGTATTTGCCCTCTTCCAGTTCTCTGGCATCTCTCCTGTTTTCCATGAGTTTTCAAAGATAATTGCTAATGGCTCAGATATCCCCTTAGTCAGCTCCTTGAATATTCTAGGATGTAGTTGGTTGCGATTCTAAACATTGAGCCCCTTTATTCACAAAGGGGAATGTAATCTAGATTCTGCCTTTGTGAGAAACATTGGCTGGTGCAGAATTAAGGGCAGGTCTACGCTGCTGGCAAAATTCGGTGGCAGTCAGTGGGAGTTACGCAAGCTACATAGAACTCCCATTGACTTTGTTTCTTCCCTTTAGCACAATGTTATGATTTTTTTGGAGGTGGTTTTACTAGGTCGACTTCCGGATTGATTGTGTCTTCACTACCACTCAGTTGATCCAGAAAAATCGATCTGACAGCGGTGAATTTGCCACTGTCAGTGTGTACATAGCCTAAAAATGTGAATATACTTTGTTTTGGTATAGCTCAGATTTGTACAATTATTTTACTAGTCGAACAACTAAGGTGGTGAAGTATTAAAAAAGCTAGGATTTAAAGGACTTCAGAATTAGAAACAGAAATTCTCTGTTTATCTGCAAGTACAGGTGGCTGTAGTAAACTTTCTTCTGGCTTTACAGTTGGCCTGAACTCGGCATCTTCAATCCCAAAGCCACGATGAAAGTGAACAATAATTCTCTTACCAGGCTAGATTTTACTTAGTAGACCTGTGCTTGAATCTTGTGAAGGTATGCTTTCATGTGGCAGTGTTTATAATTCGAACCACTGGAGTGTCAGAATACCTCTCATTTGAAACACTCCATATTTTGCTCCCGAACATACATTAATTTACTATGAAATGGAGAGTGGGAAAATAAACTGAATTTTCAATATAAGGTATTTGTTTTGAATTTTGTGTACACTGTATTGGAAATCATAGCTAAGAAGGGTTTTTGTGTGTGTGTGTTTATTTTTCATGTTTGAACAGCTGACAAATACACATTACATTTTTCAGTTGTTGGTTTCATATTTTAAGGTGGAGGTATCAAGACCATTTAGTTTAGAACTTTGGCTTATATGATAAAACTAAATGCACTTAGTATTTAGAGCAGTGGTCCCCAAACTTTTTAGGTCGTTTCCCCCCCCCATTAATCCTGTCTGTGCCTCCCCCCTCCCTCCGACTGGGAGCAAGGCCAGAGGCTGTGGCGGGAGCAGGGTTGGGGACCATGGCTGGGAGCAGGGCCACAGTGGCCGAGGGCTGTGTTGGGAACAGGGGCCAGGAGTCAGGGACCAAGGCTGGGGGCTGCGAGTGGGAGTGGACCATGCTGGCCAAGAGGTGAGTTTGGGAGCTGGGGCTGGAGCAGACCTTGGGGCAGAGCAGGTCGGGGTCTCTGCTCACTCCCTGCGCCCCATGGGGGGCTGGCCCAGGCCCTGATGTGCTCCCCTAGTATTCCTCTGACCCTATGGGGGGCACACCACACAGTTTGGGGGCCTCTGATTTAGAACTAGTACTTTGTTCATTAAACAACTCTTAAAAAAATTACTTGGTGAAAAAGATTTTAAAACCGTTTACATATTAAGTATTGTCATTTACCCTCCTCAGGTACAGTATACATAGCTGAACTACTTGGAATAAATGACAAATATTTTTTCTGTTGCTCTTCAAGGGGTTTTGCCTCTACAGTCATCCTCCTTTTATGGTAGCAGGTCCTCATCAAAGGACTACTCCAGTGGCAATTGCAACCTGGACAGGTAGGCATGACTATAGCGTGATCTCTACAGGACAAAGAGTTGTTTTTCAGGAACTTGGGCATTTGAATTTTTCTGTGTTTACCAAACAGAATGTATATTTTATTCATGAAAATAAATGCATCTCATTTTTTTAAAATAAATATATAAAACCACACATACATAATGCAGGATTACTGAAACTTGCTATAGTTTTGTACATACAGACGTCAATTGTCACATGGCTTGTACACACATGGGCTAGATGAACTTCCTAAAATCTTTTAAGTAATTTGCATGTTGTAAGATTTCACCAAGAAAAGCATGGGTTGTATTAAAGTCATATACAACATCCCTCTCTGTTGAGAAGCTCTGCTGTTGAGGGGATCTCTGTTGGAGCTGAGTACAGGAGTCACTGGGTCAGTGAAGATCGGAGCCCCATATTCACTTCTTTCACACCGTGTTACTTGATGGATTTGGAAGAACATGGGATCAAAACTGAGCTCTTCAAGAAAAAATGGATGGCTTAATGGTCTGTGTTAAATTTAAAATATCTAAATTCTAGAACCCCAGGTTCAAATCCCAGTGAGATTTCAGTCAGACTTCATCCTTCCCAGATACATAAACTAGTTATTTTTATAGGAAGTAGCAGCATTCCAGATTGGGGCCACATTGTTCTAGGCAACAAAGAGACAGTCCTTGCCCCATATGGTTTATCTTAATAGACCAGACACAGGGTGGGTAGAGAGGAAATGTTATCCATATTTTACAGATGAGGAACTGAGGTATAGCGATTAAGTGACTTGCCCAGGAGTTCACATGGGAAGGTAGTGGCAGAGCCATAAATTTAAACTAAACCTCTTGAATTGTGGTCTAGTCATGCCTTTAATCACAAGACCGTCCTTCCCAGAGTTTACTGTGTGGTGATTTGTCAAACGGTACCTTAAAAACTGAAGACTTGTCTACTGTGCATTGACATCTAAAAGTCAAAGGAATTTTTCATTAAAGAAGAGGTTTGTTTTCTGGACCAATGTCTCTCCTTCCCATATGTAGCCTACTATTTGCAATTCAGTGTGCACCAGTTGTCTGCCTGGCTGCTGCCTTTCAAAGATGTCATCATTTCATTAGTGAAGCGATGACTCCTGTATGAGAGTCCTGTTTTGAGATTCTTTAAGATCTAATCTAATAAAGGTAGAGTAGGACAGGCTTCTCACCCAACTCAATCCCATTTAAATTGCGACGAGTAAATAGGCATCACCTCAGCATGTGCTGTGAATAAGGCTGATAGGATTTGTCATTTTTGTCAGAGGCTATAATTGTTGACTTTGCCACTGTCTTGAAAGAACAGTGCAGTCAAAAACTTACATATTATGCTTTTTTTGCACTCTAGGTCTACCATATCAAGTCAGACGCCCTCAGCCAAAAGAAGTCTGGGGTTTCTCTCTCAGCCAGCCCCACTCTCTGTTAAAAAAATGAGATCTAATCAAGACTACACAGGTTGGAACAAACCTCGAGTGCCCCTTTCCACCCACCCACAGCAACAGCTGCAAGGGTAAGTTTCAGCTACTTCGATATCAGACTTTTTCCCCTGTTGTCTGAATGTGAAATGTACTAATTACATAGAAACAAATCCAAGATCTGTTTTTGAATTCAGTGAGAATTGTGCCTGTGTAAGGAGCCCTTGTCCCAATTTGGGAAAAGAAAATTGTTAACTAAAATGCTAACCTGAGAGCTTTATAGTTGATATAATGAAGCCAACAAAGTTGTAAAAGGAATACACTTGTTTGAAAACTTTTCTTTGTACCAAATGTGCACTCATAGTATTTTAATGTTTAGATTGTGGAAATACTTTAGATGCCTTCCAGATATGTGAGATGATAGTACCTGCCATGGGTAGTTTAGTCTGAAAGATTAAAAAAAAAAAGAGAGAGAGAGAGAAAAGAACTTAAAGGTATAGGAGGGAGGAGCTGTGTTGGAGTGGTTGGGATGAGAATAGCACACGCCTTGGTAGGTCAATGTTCAATAATATCCTTTCATTCTTTTCAGATTTTCGAATTTAGGGAATACCTGCTACATGAATGCCATTTTACAGTCTTTGTTTTCAATTCAGTCATTTGCTAATGATTTGCTTAAGCAGGGTATCCCTTGGAAAAAAATTCCACTCAATGCACTTATCAGGTAAACTTCATTTGCTTGGGTGGGGTATTTTCTTTTATGATGATAACTTTATTTCTAGATGTTGGAGTGAATTTGTAGGACGTGATGCTTGATTACGGACATGTAGGAGTTGGTTAAGCCTTACACCCTAGCTGAAATGTAATATTAGAAAATCGATACACAATTGTTGCTGTATCTGAAAATCCATCATGATTCGGGAATTTATAAGTATATTGAGGGACAGATTTTAGAAACATAAAGGGGGTGCATAGGAATTGCCATATTGAGTCAGATCAGTGGTCTGTCTAACCTCATACCCTCTCTCTGACTGTGGCAGAACCAGCTGCTTCAGAGGAAAGTACAAGCAACTCCATAAAACAAATATGAAACAACTTCCCAAAAGAGGAAGTGTCATCTTAGTCTCAGGCAGTTGATGGTTGGCTTATGCCCTAGCACATGAAAATTTATATGTTTTATATATTTTTATTCTACTTTACGTAACTGTGAGGTTTCTTTTTTTTAGTTTGTTTAGTCTCCGTTATATCTTGTGACAATGAGTTTTACACAGCACATGAGTTATGTAGCATGTAAATCTTTGTCCTCCTATCAGTTTTAATTGCGTTGCCTTTCAAATTTCAATGGCTGTCCCTTGTTTCCTTTATTACCAGAAACAGCAAACACCATTTGCTGTATCAACCCTCCTTGTACCATTCGGTATTTTATATACTACTCTCATGTGCCCTCTTATTTGTCTGATGTTCTGGTTAAACAGTTCTAGTCCCTTTAATCTCTCCTTATATGGAAGTCTTTTTATGTCTGTAATTGCTTTTGTTGTCTGTCTTTGGACCCATTGTACTCCTTTTGAATCTTTCTTGATACTCTTCCTGCAATATTTGGACATGGCAGTTCAATATGCCATTTGAAATGTCCTTTTGCCAAGATTGGCAATAAGAGATCTGCTTGGACCTATGATTTCCGTCATAGAATAATCACCTGCTTCCTTTCATTGTGAGTGCTTTTTCTAATGTCACTGTCAAGATTGCAGATAGAGTAAAATAGGAATTTCTGAATACCATCTTAGTCCTCTCAAGTCTGTTCTGTTCAGTTAGAGGTCTTTCAAATGTGGTGATGTGTATATTTTTCCTGTTGTTGTTGTATAAATGTACAGTAAAGCTGCACTAAAGCTGTTGCCCTAAATCTTTAGAGGCAAACTATGTAGATAGATCTTGGCCCTCCATCAGAAGATCCTATTATAATGGGTCACATGTGTAATTGAGTGTAGAGGTGCAACAGGACTGCCTTGCATGTTGCATAGTGTTTATCTTTTGTTGCTTTGTTTCAGGCAAATTATGCAGTTCAGTTGTTAACTGATGGTTAGTTTTCTTTCTTTTTTCATACGTACATGCTGCTGCCTTCCTCAATATCGAGGGTTAACGTGGCTGCATATATAAAATCTGATGTGTAGTTTGTTCTGCTTTGAATTTATTGTATTAAGGCTATCTATCCATTGAAGAGCACTGTGAAATTAAGTAGATAACAGTAACTTGAGGTAGGGAGGATCAGCTGTTTGTTAATAAAGTTACCAACAATGGTATGTCTGGGTTAAAACAAACTATTGTCTTGCTGGATTTCTTTAGCCTCTGTTACATGAATGGATGTATGTATGTTGCTGTTACTTGTATTGCACAAAGAAATAAGACTTGTAGTGGAATGGAGTGGAATTTACAAAAGCATTTATTGGCCATAAGAATGAGGGTTAATTATTTATCTGCTTATTTTAATGGGATATTATTTCATAAGATATTTTACATGATACATTTCTTATGGTGCTCTTTACATAGGAGGAATTTTAAATGCACAGTCCCACTGAAATGATTAAATCAGGTATTACGTTTTAAACCACGTGGAATGCAAGGGGGGAAGTGGCAGTTTGTGAGATATTATAACAAGTTGAACCCCTCTTCCTCACCCCTGATAGAAAACAAGCTTGGCAAGCATTTTTAGAGAGTTAGAAATCTTCAGGTTTTATGCTATCTACCATAAGATTTGGAAGGCCAGCCAGCCAACCTTTTATTATATTTTATCCAGACGCTTTGCCCATCTGCTTGCTAAAAAGGATGTTTGCAGCCCTGAGGTAAAGAAAGAGCTGCTCAAGAAAGTTAAAAGCGCCATTTCAGCTACTGCAGAGAGATTCTCGGGTTACATGCAGAATGTAAGTGCTCTCTCTTCCATAAATTGCTTGTATGCTTGTACCTTAGCTCAGCAGTAGTCCATATGGTTTAGTCTGCAGGACATGCAAAAAGTCATTCTTATCTAAAGAATTTACACTGATTCTAGGATGCACATGAATTCTTGAGCCAGTGCTTGGATCAGCTGAAGGAGGACATGGAAAAGTTAAACAAAACTTGGAAGAGTGAACCAGTGTCTGGTGAAGATAACTCACCGGGACGGGCCACTGATGACATCTCAGCCACCAAAGTTTACACTTGTCCAGTTATCACTAACTTAGAGTTTGAGGTTCAACATTCTATTATATGTAAAATGTAAGTATTTTTGAGAGAGAATACTTGTGAAGTCCAAGAAGTAAAAGTTCTGCAGGTGGAAGGAACGTATTTTAATGTTCTGTGATCTCATTTGTCCACAAACCAACTTCTACATCTAGGACTAAGCTGTTCCCTCCTTTTCCTACATATGACATAAGCAAAAATGAAAGTTTTCCAAATGCTCAATACAGTGTGCACAGGAAGATTGTTCTTAAGTGTAGTCACAGGGTAAACCTTTACTGTAGCATATTTGCCAGGCAGTCTGCTAGCTTTTAAATCTCCTTTTTGCAAGGAAGAGGCCTCAGTTTCAGTGTAGATGCTTTAGTTTTCCCATCCATGTCAACTAGACAAGTTCAGGACTTTACAGCAGCAAGGGGCTAGTTCCCACAAGTGGGCAGGCCATGTTTCCTCTGTTGTTTTTCACAAGGAGTACTTTCAGGGAAGGCCAGCTTTCCTGTGGCTCTGTAAGGAACTATGCCAGTAGAAGCTATAAGGATGTACTGAATAAGCACATCTACCTGGTCTTTCTCCCTCCAGGACCAATGCCACATACATTTGGTACTGTGCTGATCTTAAACATGCCATCATGCTGGATATCTGTTGATTTGTGTGCCTCATGTTGTGCCCTTAAAAGTTGTATGATGCTACTTGGGTGCAGTTTTTATATCCTGAAATGAAATTAAGGTTTTTAATGGTGTGCATATTTTAGTATTTCAATTTTAAAAAATCAGATTTCCTTTTGCTCCCTCTTGTGATGTTGGGCTGACTCCTTTCCACTTGAAAGGATTGATGCAGATTGGAAGCCTTTCAGCTATCCCACCAGGCATGCAGATTTTTCCCATAAGACCAGGTTCATGTTTCCCCTCAAACTATTACTCAAGGAAATTTTTCTTTAAACCATGAAAATACCAAACCCACATCCCAAAATTAAAATGTAAATTCAGTCAGTGAGAGACATTATCATCTTGATGAGTTAAAATGGGCTTGGTATTGCTATGTGGGTAAAGTTACTATGAAATAAACCGTATAAACTATGATGATTCCCAGCATATATATAAGCAAAATCACATGCTTTTTTATTGTAGGTGTGGTGAAACAGTTACTAAACGAGAACAGTTTAATGACCTTTCCATTGATCTTCCTCGAAGAAAGAAATTACTTCCTTCTCGATCCATCCAGGATTCCCTTGATCTCTTTTTCAGGGTATATAATACTTATTTATTACTATTCCCCATTCATCTCTGTCATTCACACATGCACGTACATTAAGTTAATATATATTAGGAGTAACAATGTTTGGGTTTGTGTATTGCCACGCAATGGGAGGGGTATTCTTACAAAGCAGTTTAAGTTCAGCTTGTTTTGTCTGTATTTAGATAGGTTGTTTCTTTGTACAGTATTGTCTGTTTCACACTTATGAAAATGAAAATGGTGTAAACATGATGACAAAATGCTAATGAACCGGCCATTGGTATATTGTGTTGAAGCAGACTTCGTGCCTTATAAAGTGTTCTGGGAGTCTGTAGGTCATAGGTTGGCCACTCCTGAACTATCCAAGCTAGCTATCCTTTGTGGAGATCGTATGCAAATAACACACTAATGCTTTTCATCTTAAAATTGTGTGTAGACACTAAGTGATCCTCACAATGCTCCTGTGATGTGTTTCCCTGTTTTATAACTAGGGAAGTGGAGGTGCAGAAGGGTTATGTAAAGTCAGCCTCAGATAGATAGTATTAGAACTCAGAAGCTATTGGCTCTCAGTCCTGTGCTAGGTTTATTGGACAGCTAGTCTGCCTCTTTAAATCAGTGCAAAGAGGAGAGGCCATGTATATCTGCTTAATTAAAAAATAGATATTGTGTTTGAAATATATAGGTGCATACATAGTAACTGGATCTCCAGCACAAGCTTGTTCAAAACTGGAGGTACATATTCACTGTACAAGTCACAATACTGTATTTTTTTAAGAGTCCCCTGTGAAATCAAAGATGATTAGTGGTAAGATTTTTTTTAATCTGTGAAATCTGTCATGTTCTCTTTTATATACACTGGTCTTCATTTTATTCTGATACACTGATTGGAAAGGCGTACTTAGCCTTTCTATGGCTGAACAATAAGCCCATTACTTATGCTTGAGTTACAGACTTCCATCCTTATTAGAAGAGCAATGGCATGGTTTGACCCTGGCTTACAGAAATGAATTATATAAACAGGGGACAATGTCTAAATATTGTTGTATTCAGACTCCTCGACAATGTTTTTCATCTCCTCTAGCTGTCTGTACTTCAAAATTCTGTTTAACTTTGATACATCAGTAATGATCGTACAGGAAAATGGCTTTTCAGGAGAAAAAATAGGAGATTTGGACTAGAGATATGGAGAATTAAATGTTGTCCAGTAAGAGCTATGGAAACTACATGTTAGATGTTTCTGAGAGGACTAGATGGAGGCATTGCAAAATTACTTCCCTCTCATTTCTAATACTAATCTTTCTTTACCTCTTTATGTATCAGATTTGGGAAAAGCAATTTCTCCCTAACTAATTCCACCTGTTGTAACTGACAGATCTTCAGTTGTAAGCTTATTTCTTGTTCTCTTATCAGATTCATTTTTTGATATGTCATGTTGAAATGAAAAGTAAATTAAGAAATAGATGACTGCCCTCTTCAGAGAGAAACACTGTGGACTGCAAAAGGCCATCTGCTTTCAGTGATCTGGTTGAGTCATCCTTGTATTTTGCTTTGTCTTTAATAGGCAGAGGAGATTGAGTATTCTTGTGAGAAGTGTAACGGAAAGTCTGCTGTTGTTACACACAAATTCAATAGGCTTCCCAGGTAAGGGTAAAATCCTACTTCTATGCTTTCCCCAAGAAGCACATCACAGAAGAGGGTAAAAGGGTTGGTAAATAGGACACCCTGGAAGAGCAGGTCTAGAGTAATGGAGAGGAGGAAGTATGAAATGGTAGATATAATTAGAGGATTACACACATCATGGCTACTGTATGCAGAGCTCATTGTTCACACTAGAGTGGTCTTGCATTCCTCCATCCATCTCCTCCTCTCCTCCCCCCCCCCACCACGCAAAAGCTTCCTGTGTGCCACCATTCCATCCCTCTCTATTTCAGGACTCCCTGCCACCCTTCCACCTTACCTCTCGCTGGGGCCCTGTCCTTCATCCTCCCTGGCATCCAGTGCCAGGAATTCTGTGCACTCTGTTCACTCCTTCTGCCCCGTGCCTGGGTCTTTGGGTGCCCCCATACCATTGTTCCCCATTCTGCTCCAGGACTCTGAGTATTCCCCATCATTCCTCCCCTCCACCACATGCCTGGGGTTCTGTGTTTCCATGTCTCTCTCCCCTGTTCCTCCCCGCTCCAATGCCAGCAGCTCTGGGCATTGCTTCCTCCATTATTTATTTTCTTTCTGCCTGAAGGATAGTGTACAGAGGACTATACTGGCATAGCTGCAGTGCTGTCGCTATGCTGGCATGATCCCGCTGTGTGAGACACAGTTACACCAATGGTAGCTCAGTCACAGAAGCATTCTTCAGTCAGCATAGCTGCTGTGTCTACACTAGGGGTTCGATTGCATACCTTCATCACTCACGGATTTGGACTTTTCACACCCCTGAGCAATGTAGCTATGTTGAGCTAAATTTTGAGTGTAGACCAGGCCTGGAAGATAAGGTATTCATGTTATCAATGTTTTAAACTCAGTTGCGATTGTGGGCAGGGCTGAGGTGGGCGGTGGGGTGAGAATTAGGCTGAATGTTGTTAATGGTTGCCATTAACTGATTCTTTGTTCTGCAGATTATTGTAGACCTGGTTGAAGCTGATGTGTGCTAATCAGATACCTGGGACTCCATGCATTCCCCCCTTTGTCCTTTCGGTTTTCTGATTTTCACTAAAATCAATAGAATTCTGTCCACTGATTCCCTAGAGCATTCTCTGAAATTCTGGAATAGATCAAATGTGGGGTTCAAAAGTTATCACATTACATCCAGACTGACAGAGAAATGCCATCGAGTTGAATGTAGGACCTCATTTCTCTAGGCCAGTCATCCCTTTCACCTTGGTGCATGCTGTCTCTCTTTATCACAGTGAACATAGTGGGGCTATGAGGAACAGTACAAGGAGGTTTCTCTCCTATGTACCTTTCCTTCTGAAAAGTCAGAGGTTAACACTTTCTCCTGATAAGAATCAGACCTTATCCATTTGTGAAGAGAGGTTTACAGCTGCCACGTTTGTCCTAAAGAAAGAGCAAAATATCTGGGTGATAGCTGAGAGACTATACATGCTGATATCATTAGAAATACCCAGTACTCTTGAAGGAGTCAAGTAATGCTATTCTTTAAATAGTGGTAGTGTGCTTAGTATTTTTCATCACACAGATGGAATCACTATGTAGACTGTAAACTTATTGGGGCTGGGATCATCTTGTCATGGTGTATTTGTTACAGTACCTAGCATAGTGGAGCCCAGGGTCCCTAATTTGAACCCTTTGGTGATACCACAATTCAAATAATACCACATGGTCCCTGCCCAGGCTAAATAAACACAGAATGCAAAAAGGAAGGCTCACAGCACAGTGAATATTTGTATGGTTGGTGGTAATTTCATGAATAAAAGTTTTTGAAGTTAGGTAAAACTTACGACTAATAAAGAAAGCCTATGCCCAGTTTGTGTTAGTGACTGCTTTTCCTCCATTAGGCTGCTTGGCTCTCATGTCCAACCAGTCTGTCTTGACCACCCCTGTTGTTCAACATGTATGTTAAGTTCAGTAGGGGATATCTTGAGGTAATGTGCGGATGACATTGGTCTGTGATCATAATCCTTGGCTCTGTTTCCTCACTAGACACAGTCAAAGCTATTTCCTAGCTCTGTCATTATCTGGCAGAAGTGAGGACCCATATAAAAGCCAGCTAGCATCAGCTCATCCTGGGCAAGAATGAAATGATGCTGATTGAAGCAGGAAGCCTTTTGAGTTGGCAGAGTCTGACTGCTCCATCAGAGGATATCTGCCTATTGTTAAAATGGTCTGCAACTTTGGGGTTTTGTGAGATAGCAGCCATGATCAGAACTGTCTTCTGGGAGGACCAGGCTGAGAGCATATTATACCTGTGCTCTTCATTCTGCGCTAGCAGTCAGTAAATACCCAAGTTAAGTTCAGGGTACTATTACTATCTACAGAGCCCTAAATGGCCTAAATCCCAGAACGCCGGGGACCACATCTCCTCAAGCTCACCACACAACATGTGTAATCAAAAGTCATTGTAATCAAAAGTGTCTTGTCAGGAAGCCAAGAGGTGTGAAGCTTTTTCTAAAAATAAAATGTATTTGAAACTGAAGTGACTATTTTGTAGGTAGAGCAAGCTGGCTTTGAATGTGTTCATTTACTGGTTACCATTTTTGGTTTTGAACTTAATGCAGTTATTTCTGCCCTGTTTCCTGTCTTTCAGGGTCCTGATTCTTCATCTGAAACGATACAGCTTCAACGTGGCACTGTCTCTCAATCACAAAGTTGGGCAGCAGGTGGTTATACCAAGATATTTGACCCTGTTATCTCACTGTACAGAAAGCACTAGGCCCCCGCTTACTCTGGGATGGAGTGCACATTCTGCAATGTAAGTGTGCAGTGCAAGATTTATCACAATGATCTGTTCATGGATATTAAATTCATGTGTTTATGGCATGAGGAAGGGCATGATCTCAAAAGGTTACATCTAGATCTACTCTAGAGAGATTGAAATTAATAAAAGGAATTTAAAAATGCTCCTACCCTCTCAGGTCATTGTGACTCCTCTTACGAAATTAAAAGCAAAGGCTTGCATTTGCTGCACTAATCTGTAATGATACCAATATGAGACCATGTGTGGGTAAAGAGAATTACATCTCATGATGTAAGAGTGGCAGAAGCGCCTTTGCTTTGAGATGTTTAAAACTAGACCGAACAATACTCTGTAAGGAACAACCCAGCCCTAACTTGTGGGGGATGGACTGTTAGGGAGCTTCCCTTGGTAAATTCTGTGATTCTGTAATTCAGCTTTATTTGCAATGCAAGTACTAGAATGATTGAGCTTTCATTTCATATTTGGAACACCATGATAACTCTCACCACAGGATGTAACTTCATAACCTTTTACTGCTGATTTTCCCCTGCACCTTTTACTGTGCTGTCCATTAATTTATGTATAGGTTTTTCTGTGATGCTCATCACCACAGTATCTGAGTACCTCACACAATTAATTTGTCCTTGCAACGTGCTGTGAAGTAAAGAAGTATTACCTCAGAGTAGCCATACTTAGTCAGTCAGACCCAACGGTCCATCTGTCCCAGTATCCCATCTCTGACAGTAACCAGGGTCAGATGCTTCAGAAGGAATGAACAGAAGAGGTCAATTTTGAGTGATCCCTCCTCTGTTGTCCAGTCCCAGCTTCTGGCAGTCAGAGGTTTAGGGACACTCAGAGCATGGGGTTGTGGGGTTGCATACGTGACCATCTGGGCTAATAGCTTTTGATGGACCTATCCTCCATGAATTTCTCATTCTCTTTTTTTAACCCATTTATACTTTTGGCCTCGTTCTTTTGTTATATGAAAGGGTCAATTACACTTCCCCATTCACGATTCATGGTTTTATAGGCCTTTGTCATATTCCCCCTTAGTCATCTCTTTTCTAAGGTGATCAGTCCCAGTCCTTTTAATCTCTCCTCATATGGAAGCTGTTCCATACCCTGATAATTTTCATTGCCCTTCTCTGCACCATTTCTAAGTTCTATAATACATCTGTTTTGAAATGGGGTGACCAGAACTGTATGCAGCAGTCCCATTTTTACAGGTGGCAGACTGCGGCACAAAGAGATGACCATGCCCAGTGTCACATAGGAAGTCTGGGAAAGCAAGGAACAAAACCTAGATCTCATGTGTTCCAGTCCAGTGCCATAACCACAGTAGTATAGTGAGTTAGGATGTATCTGGCATGTTCATCAGTACGGCACATGCGTTCTTCGTGCATAGTTTTGAATAAGATTTTTCAACGTATGTTTTTGTAATTGAAAACTTTACTTTTATGTACTGGTAAATCATATAAACGAAGCAGAACAAAAAGAAAGGAAAAACTACTTTAAAATGTCTTTGAAAGGGTCAGATTTTCAGTGGTTTGTAATGGAACCTGAACATTCTCAGTCTTCAACCATCACCCTGAGTAGCAGTAAGGGGTGACATCCGGTGAACTGGATGCAGAACTCTTGGGTTTGGAGAAGAGGTTGGCTGTGGGGATTGGAAGGGATTGCTACAACAGCAGCCAGCCAATGGTTATGGGTGTGGGGAGAGTTGATGGAATTGAAGGATCTGAGCTGAGTGTTAGGTGGATCAGAAAGCTTGTGTGGGAATTGTCTTGGTGAAAATGTGGATCAGGTACCGGAGCAGGTCATGGGTGGGCAGAAAGAGCTGGAAAGATGGTAAAAAAGGAATCCATTGCAGTCCTTATAGGAGTGTTGCAAGCTTTTAATCTGAGAGCCGTTCTAAGGTACGCCACTAAGAGGGGGATCAAGTTGAAAGGGTTAATTATTTTTATGAACAACTTTTGTATATTCATAGCATAGAATTCTTACTCTGAATCTATATGATTAACAAATGCAAACGGGTATTCTACTTAGGGCTTTTTTGGCCATGCGCTAGCGTGCAGTAGCAGATGAGTAAAAGACTCATTTTTCTAGCAATAGAATGGTGGCAATAAGTACTTTGCTCTTTTCGTAGTTCTCGACCATTGAAAGCTTCCCAAATGGTGAATTCCTGTACTGTAAGCACTTCCACACCTTGTAGGTGAGTTGTAATTCTGAAATTTTCATGGTTTGGGGGTTCTCTGAGGAACTTTTGAGTACTTAAAAAAAAAAAATCTTGCCTTTCTCTGCTGCTTTTATCTTCCTATATCACTTTTACTCCCTGTTGATTTTGGTGTTTTGAATTACGGTCTCTATATGCTGGTTTTTGTGCTCCGGAGTTGTAATGAAATTGCATATCCAATGGCATAAATATTAAGGGCACTTTATACACATCCCAAATGGCATCTTTCAGCATTTCTCTTATAAGCGTGTTTTCTGAGATTTATAATTATAATACAGATTAGATTTTTCAGTCTTAAAACCTACTGTAGCAAGGAAAATTGAATTTAGTTTGTATGGACTTTTTGATAATTCCACTCCTTAGGAATTGGTTTTAACCATAACTACAAGCAAGCTACTTTGAAAGCTGGTTTACAAGAGAAGTAAAGTAGTCTGTTATTCTGAGAGCCAACTCTTTTCTCTGTCCTTATGTTTAGTGCTCCAAAGTTGATTCTGGAAGGGAGGCATTTAATCATAGGGTTTATGTGTAGGGTGAGAGAGAGTGTTTTTTATTCTTCATTCTGAGATGCCAAGGCCTGAGAAATGGTGATAAATGTAATGTAGTATTGGATAATTTTGCACTACATAAAAGTGAAGACATGGGAGGATGCATGCAGAGAGCACAGGTTTCTTAACTTATACAAAGTGGTGTTGTTTTTCTTTTTCCTGAGCCTACCTTACTTTTGATTGTAATAAAACCAAAAGTAACATTTGCAAAAGGCCAAACTGGAAAGCTGAAAAATAGTACATGTGTGAATTTTATCCTGCCAACACTATTTAGAGTCCTTGTGGTCTATACAACTTGATTTCAGAGAATAATTATGGTGTTTAAATATATTTCCCAAGTTAAATAGCATAGTCCACTTAAGTGAATGTTTACAGAATGTTGTCCATGCACTGTAAATACCTAAACACAAAAGTGCAGGAAAGTTCTTTTAATGAATGCCTGATAAAGGAATACAGTAACTTCCAATGCACCAGTAGGTAAGCTAGGATAGAAAATTTATCTGCTAAGTAAAATAGATTTTACATATAGCAAACTGGAGTCTGTTCTAAATCTTCATAGCTGTCCTACTCGTTATCCCCAAATTTCATTTTTAACAGTTAAACAAGTTTCTATGGTGCTGTATTTTTTATTTGCAGAAAGTATACATTCAAATCTAAGAGCTCCGTGACACTCTATGTGGATTCAGATAGTGAGGATGAGCCATTGAAACGCTCTGTTGCCCACAGTCAAAGATTGTGTGATGTACAGAGCAGAGAGCAGCAGCAACAGCAAGAAGAGCCGGAAAAGGTAAAGGATTCTTTCCTCTCCATAGGACTTACAATACATGTGCATTTTCTGCTACTGAGAGGAGAAAACATATCCTTTCAAACCTAAAAAATCTCTTACATGCTTGTGTCTGGACTGTCGGATTCTAGTGGACTGTGAATAAAACAGATAAATACAAGATTCGTTCATAATTCTCACTGTGATGCTGAAGGGCCTTGCCCGGCCATCTAATTGATCTCTCTGTATGTGTTGGCTTGGGATTATATTAGAACTGCACTTAAGTCTTTAGCTCAGGTGTGCCAGCTGCATAGTAGGTTACTAGTCAGTACTTAAATGGTATTTGAATTGCCTTCTACTGAGGCTGCTCACTGGCTGAAATAGGATGAAAACAAGTCACTTGTAAAATTATCCAGTAAAATTCTGTGTTTAAATCTGGGAGCCAGGACACGCGTTGAGGATGGGGAAGAAAAATAATAATATACCATCAGAATGAGTTTGTGGACATCCCAGTTGAGTGTGTTGGACTCTGACCATCTTAGCTGATTGAAAAGTGAAGCTGTCAGCCTCTAGTGATAATGCTTAGAAATGTTTAGAAACCTAGTTTTTGTTTTGAGGGCATAGTTCAGTACCTTTTGCCTTTGAGGTATGTGTTGTTGCAGATATTGGCTGCATCTGAAGAAGCTTCTTGCCTGTATGATGGCATTGTAAGTCCAGTAGGAAGGAAATGAATCAGGATTGTGTGGGAAGGGAATGACATCCCTGAATGGCAAGTAAGACAAACGGTGAGGGTTCTACTTTGCATCTACCTTCACTGATAGCAGTGCCCTCCTTTGTACTCTCCTTTAGGGAGTGATGGGCTGTTACTGCAAAAATGGAGTCATGAAGCCAATTTATATGAAGAGCAAATCAGCCAATTCTAGTCTTCCAGGATTGCTGTAGAGCAGACTTGATGGGGCTGTACTGTTGGTTTGCTCATAGGTCAGGTTAGATTTGAGAACCTGCTACCACTATGATCATAAGCAGTACAATCTGTATTGGTCAATGTCAAGTGCTGGGCAGTGATTAATTAACCCAGAACTCTCAGGAAGCACCAACAGCTTTGAGCGGATGAGTGTCTGAGGAGGGTCTCCTCTGCACTGACAAACTCCTGCAGCGTAGCTGGCTCCAAATGTATTGACTTCTGTCCTTCCTTTGGTCTAAACCAGTGAAGCCGAGAGGGAGACACTGACCCCTGGGCAAAGCAGCACCTCCATATTCATTGCTCAGGCCATTAAAGCCATCTTACATGGAAAGGACACTCCATCCTTGCTGGCAGCATGGACACAACATGATAGGTAGCAGTTGGAAAAAAATAAGAAACTAAGAACTTTCTGTCTTGGAAGCTGAAATATTAGGATCATGTGCCCAGGACTGACAGATGATGATGACCTACAATACACAAACAGCATATGGAAGTCAGCTTCGATAGACTGTGAGCTGTACAAACTCAACATTGACATTGCAGCATTTCAGGAAACAAGATTTGTAGATGCTGGTTCTGTCCAAGAGGCCAATTATACCTTCTTTTGGCAGGGTAAAAGCAGCAAAGAAAATCATCTGCCTGGTGTCAGTTTTGCTGTGAGAAAGAAATGGGTAAAGCTCCTAGAAATATCCATTGGGAAGTCAGAGCACATTATCTCACTTAAATTTCAGACAGTCATCAGCTTTGTGAACATCATTAGTGTTTATGTACCAACACTCAAATCTAGCCCCCAGGAGAAGGATACATTTTACGACTCTTTGTATCAAGTCATCAAAAGAATACCATCCACTGAGCAACTTTTTCTCCTTGGTGACTTCAGTGCAGGAGTCAGCGCAGCTAACAACTTATTACCAGATTGCCTAGGACATTTTGTCATTGGCAAGATGAATGAGAACGGCCAACAACGACTTGAATTATGCGCCCAAAACTAAATGTGTATTACCAACTCTTATTCTGCCGGAAAAGATCACCACAAAGTCCGACATCCATGATCAGGCCACTGGCACCAGTTAGATCTTGTCATCATCAAAAGGAAAGACCTACCCTCAGTGCAGAACACTTGCATGTTTCACAGTGCTGATTGTGACACCAGCCACTCTTTGATCATTAGCAAAGTAAAGATTACAGCCAAGAAACTATATAGAGCAAAACTTGAGAGCAAGCCCAAAATCAATGCTCCTACTATCAAAAAATCTGAGGAAATGCCATGAGTTTTTGAAGGCTTTTTGAACTCCGCATGCCTGGGAAGTCACTACCAGAGAAGGTAGAGGAATTTTGTGAAGATTCAAGAACAACAATCCATGAAACAGCTTTAGCTACCTTTGGGGGAAAAGATCATGAAAAGGGATTGGTTTGAAGAAAATGTAATAGTTCCATTTCCTTTTATTAACATTAAGAACAAAGCCTATCTGGAACACAATAAGAAGCCAACAGAGAGCACCAAACTGAGACTTTGACATGCAAAAGCTGAGGTACAGAGAGCATGTAGATGCTGTGCAAATCATAACTGGACCAAGCTCTGAGAAGAAATACAGACAGCTTCAGATACAGAAAATCTCAGTCATGTCTGATGGCCTGAAGAAAGCTCTAGGCCCCACTGTCAATAAGGTTGCCCCTGTTAAATGACAAAGTGGTGAAATTATTACAGATAAAAGTAAGCAGCTGTTTCATTGGGTTGACCATTATTCAGAGCTATGTGCACAAAAAAGGAACATCACCACTAAATCACTGGATCAAATACCAATTCTACAGGTCATGCCAGAGCTAGCTGTGGAGCCCACGTAGAAGAGCTAAGCAAGGCCATTGATTTGTCATCAAGTGGAAAAGGTGGCATCCTAGCCGAAATTCTTAAGTGTGGAAAAAGCCTACTACCATATCTCTCAGTTGCTACTTAAATGCTGGAAAGACGGTGAGGTGCCACGAGATGCGTGATGCAAACATTATCACCCAGTATAAAAACAAAGACGAAAATGGCGACTGTAACTACTACAGGGGTATTCCACTAGTGTGTCTAAAACAGCTGGCAAATCTAGTCTACCCTGAATCACAGTGCAAATTCATGGCTGGAAGATGAACGATAGACACATTTTCTGTGCAGCAACTTCAAGAAAAGTGCAGAGAGCAAAGCCGACCATTGTGCATTGCTTTTGTGGACCTAACCAAAGCATTGATGCAGGTCTGTTTGCAATACTAGAAAAGATAGGATGTCCATCAACCTTGTTAAGGCTTATACATTCATTTAATGACAACATGAGAGCAACTGTTCAGTTTGATGGGTCTGCTTTGTGATGAAAAGTGGAGTGAAGCAAGGATGTGTTGTTGCCCCTACGCTCTTGGGAATCTTTCTAAGTATTCCTAAACTGAGCGTTTAAGGATATGAAAGATGGAGTGTATATCCACACAAGATTGGATGGGAAACTCTTCAACTTCTCACAACTTAAGGCAAAGACTAAAGTAAAAAAAGAGCAAATCATGGAACTGCTATTCGCTGATGATGCTGCCTTTATAGCCCACAATGAAGATCTACTACAAGAACTCACGGACCACCTTTCAAGTACTTGTCAGGCATTTGCTCTCATCATCAGCATTAAGAAAACAGTTCTATTAGGACAGGGTGTTCTACAAGATCCTTTAAACACCTTAAATGCAAACCAGCTAGAAGTAGTCCAAATGTTTAGCTATTTAGGTTCTACAGTGACTACCAATGTTTGCTTTGGAAAAGCTGCCACCACCTTTAGTAGACTGACTAAAGGAACATAGAACAACTCAAAGCTTACCATCAAGACCAAAATGCTAGTGTACCAAGTTCACATCCTCAGTTCTCTCATGTGTAGTGGGGAAACATGGATAACTTATGCTCATCAGGAGACAAGGTTAAACAGTTTCCAGTTATGCTGCTTACACTGTATGCTCACCGTCAAATGGCAAGATAAAGTTACCAACTCAGAGGTTCTTGAAAGGGCAAATGTACCAGATGTGACCGCCCTGCTCAAGCAAAGACCACTGCGCTAGTTGGGCCTTCTGAGCAGGTTGAAAAATGGACACGTACCTAAGGATATACTATATGGAGAGCTGTCAGAAGGCTCAAGAACAACAGCGCATCCCAAGCTTCTCTATAAAGGCACATGCAAACGATATATGAAGACATTTTTAGTTGATCCTGACCAATGGGAAACCTTGGCAAATGGTAGTAACTAGTGGCGCCATAGTCTCTTCAGGGCATCAGAGTCTATAACAGGAGCTGGCTCCTACAGCTCGAAGAGAAAAGAGCTTGTAGGCAGCAAGCAACTCCGAACCGTGACACACACATTTGCAATAACTGCCAAAGACGATGCAAATCTCAGATTGGACTATTTAGACACGAAACATTGCAAACCATCTACATCAGTGGTCCCCAACCTTTTTTGCACCAGGGACCGGCTTCAAGCAAGACTATTTTTCCATGGCCCGGCATGGCGGGGTGGGGGTGGGGCAGGCACCCCAGCAGGCAGCACTTCATACCACTCTCCGCCGTGAAATTGACTCGCCCTTGTGAATTTCGGTGGCAGAGCTGGAGGGTGGGGCTCACAGCGCAGAAATTTACCATTTTAAGAGCCGGTTCACTCTTAAAGTGGTAAACCACTGCGAACCGGATGCATTTGCAGACTGCCTAGCGGATAGCTGAAGAGCTGCATAGCCGCGGCGCCGCGGACCGGCAAAGAACCCCCAACGGCCCGGTCCTGGTCCGCGGACCGGTGGTTGGGGACCCCTGATCTACATCATAGGCTGCAGTTTTCCTCCATCTCTCGCAGATTAAAGGATGCCAGTCAATCACGTCACCATAGGCATTGGTGGTCCTACATGCATGAACCTGACAAGCTACCAGTTGTCACTAACAGACCATCTGCTCTCCCTGGAACTTCACCCTCCTCTTACCTGCTTTCCTTTCCTATCCATGGTCTGGTGCCAGTGGTAGTACTGGTCCTGCAGCATCAGGGATGGAAATAATCTCTGGTTTGAGTGCATGGTTGTTACTGGTGTAGTGGTCAGTTTATAGCCTCAACAGTCTGTGTGTTGAGCACAGAAGGCTACTACAGCAGCATATGAGCTGGCCAACACACCTGCAGCATAAACAGACAGCATTAGCCTGAGTTGTCCGAGTAGAGTTGACAGTCCTGTCTGTTGTGAAAGAACAACTTTTTTTCTTTTTTGCATTGCTGTTTGCTGCCCTGATCTGCAGGTTTTGGCCTCTCCTGGTCATATCTGCTGAAACAGTCGAAGTCTCATTTTGGAAACTGAGTTCTTGCCCCACCTCCTCTCATCCTGGTCCGGGTTCAATAGTGCTCTTTCCATCTTCCAGTTGAAGTTGCATTTATCTCTTGCTACTGTTGCCTAGCTTCATTAATCACCTATAGGTGATGACTTTGCTAGTCATATATGGAGGTTACCAGAGGTTGAGGGCTCACTACCAGGGTGTCATGAGAGGAAGGAGGGATGATCACCGATGGAGAGAGAGCTATCACCTTGCACTTCTTACAAATCCTGGTTGTAGATCAGTGATTTTCAACCTGTGGTCTGCAGACCCCTGGGAGTCCACAGACCGTCTAAGGGGTTTGTGAAAGGTGGCTGTTCCCATAGAACAGTGGTTTTTATCCTGTGGTCCAAGGATCCGTAGGGACTGCAGACTATGGCAAAGATTTTCAAAGGGGTCTTCACCTCCGTTTGAAATTTTTTAGGTGTTTGCAAATGAAAAAAATGTTGAAAAACACTGTTGTAGATGTATTATTCAAAGTTAATGTTTGTCCCTAAAGTCATATTGCATTGACTCTGTATAGCCGAACTGTATCTAATGTGGTTGAGAGCCAAACTCCCACGTCCAGATAGTTAACTCAGAAGAAATGTGCACAGTAAATGCAAACCTAGTGTGACACATGAATTTTTAAAGCCTTTAAGCCTGAATCTATTAATTTGTAGGGTTCAAAAAGAAATAAACCAGAGTGTGACAAATCCTCTGACTTGGGAAATGCTGGTTTTGATGGAATGAGTGAGGATGAACTTCTAGCAGCTGTGTTAGAGATTAGCAAGAGGGAAGCCTCGTTCTCTGTGAGCCATGATGAAGATAAACCAACAAGCAGCCCAGACACTGGTTTTGGAGAGGACGAGGTACAGGAATTGCCAGAAAATCTGCAGTCTGTAGAGATGGAGAAACCCAAAGCAACTACAGAATCAGGTAGGGTGAGATGTAACTTTGTCTTAACTGAACAGAGGCTATGGTCATTCTAAAATTGATATTTACAATGGCAAATCAGTAATATACGGGGCATGAACTCTGAGTGAGTGTACTGTAAGTAGTGTCTGTAAATGGAGATATTTATATATCTTACATTTTTTCTGTCTTTAAAGATTTTTGTTTATTGAATTTTGAAAACGTTCTCATGTGAGACATTTGGAATATGACTGCAAAACTGAAGATCATCACCAATACTTGTTTTTGGGGTGATTTTTTTTTCCATCTCCAGTTGAATGATCACCTCTGTCAATTCATTGACCATAGAGTTCAAATTGCTGAGATTAACAGTTTTTGGAATTTATTCTTCCATATTCTGAGTGCACCTTATTTTCTATAACTGTCTCCAAAACAGTTGCAGTCCTGAGTAATGTAATATCTGAAGACACTTGTTCTTTATGTATGATTAATACATTCAAAGGATAAGGCTAGAATCCCTCTGATAGGTTGTAAAAAATAAATAGGATTGTGATTAATTTGACCTCATCTGTATATAATTAAAAAAGGTTTTTTCTTTCTAAAACACCACCTTACATTTATGTAAATCCTTCAGCATAAGAAATCCCAACATGCTTTTATTGGGGCCATGATTGTGGCCCCAAATCCTGCAAACAGTTATGCACATGCTTAACCTTATCACTGTGAGGAAGCTCCATTGATTTCAGTGTGTGGTAATTGGATCTCAGCTCTTATAGTTGGTTAATGGAAATTTTTAGAAGCTTGTAATTTGGTCGGTGGTGCTTGCTGTGGGCCAGATTATTTCCTAACTCCACTATCTTGAAAACACAGTAAAATGAAGTTCCTTCTTCCTTTTCTTTCTCTTATGAGTTAAAGAATTAAATGCAAAAATCCTACACTACTAATGGTTGCAGTTAGCTCAAAATGTCAAGGACTATCAACTTCATGTCAGAAGTCATGAAAAAATTCAGATTGAATACACGATGTTGTCAATTCCTGCATTCATACACACTGGTGCATTTTACACAGTCACACTGAATTTCTCAGGGAAGTGGACCTAGCTAGTTTAGATACAACAGAAGCCACGCTTTCCTCACTCCTACTAATAGGTGAGAGCTGTGTAATAGAAACTTGATGGAGTTTGCTCCTGATAATGAAAGTCTGAGGCTATGTCTACATTACAGAAATTTGTCAACATAAGATATGTCGACTTTCAGCCACTGCTGTGGTGGCTCATGTCCACACTGGCTCCTTGGGTTGGTGGAGAGCATCCTCACTAGAAGTTCTTCCCCTGACCTAAGGGGCAGTGTGCAGGGAGCTGAAAGCCATCTCTCAGCTCCCTGCAGGGAGCCACAGGCTCCTGGCTGCCCGCCCACCACTACCAATCCCAGCCAGGGTGCAGGGACTTCCCAGCTCCCAGGTGAGAGCTGGCTGCAGCCACATCTACTGCCCCTTCCCAGAAACTGGGAGGCAGCTGCCCAAGCCCCACCTACCAGCAGGGCTGCAGCTGCCTGCACCGGGGCTGCAGCCACTCATGCCTGGGCTGCCAGCTGGCTACAGTCGTCTGTGCCAGGGGTTGCAGCCAGATGGCAGCTGCCCATGGCTTGCCAACCGGGCTGCCTCCAGGGCTGGCTATGAGCCCAAGTGCGGGTGCCTGCAGCCCCACTGGCACCCAGGACACTGGTAAGTCCTGGGTGGCTGCCAACCAGCTGTGAACCCACCGCGACTTGCTGGCATCCTGGTGTGACAGCCGCTGACAGTTTGCCCAGGGTCGCAGCCAGGTGACAGCTGCCCGCACCCAGAGCCCAGTGTCTTGCCGAGCCCAGTGGCTTGCAGAACCCAGGCTCCAGCCCCCCCCCCCCCCCCCCTCTACTTGTCAATTTCACTGCTGTAGCAGAGCAGTGAAATTGACAAGTATGACAGCCCCTCCACCGCTCTAAGGGGACACAGTGTCTAGACTGACACTGTGTCGCTTTATGTTTGCCAACAAAAAGCCCTATGCGTTTTGTCAAGGTGGTTTTATTTTGTCGGCAAAATGGCAGTTTTGTCAACAAAAGGGTGGTTGCATTAGGTACACCAGGATTGCTTTGTCGACAAAACTTTAGTGTAGAGCATGTCTGAGTCACAGATTTAAAAACTAATGTAAACAATTCTGTTTTGCTATTCATCTAAAAGGATTAGACAGAGCTGAGTTACAGTCCTGACTCAGGAGGTTGCAAATGCTGGTATTCTGCTTTCTCTAATCCTTTTTGATCACCAATGAACAGATGTAGAAGTCTGCTTTTCTAATACCAGGAGAGTTCACATTAAAACAGATTGCACTCCTGGTTCTCGCAGGCGGATCCTGACCATTACCTGTACCCAAATGGGGTTGAAAGTATGCTGTAGATGGGAGAGGTACATATAGTAAGGGCAACAAATATTCCCTCCAGAAGCTTTGTAAAATAGCTTCTTTCTTTCCATTGCATGCATCTTAAAGGTGAACTACAAAGTTTTAAATTACTTGTGCTTTATGCTCTATTTAAAAATCTGTAGATCATCTAGCTCTAAACTGAAGCAGAGAATTGACAAATCCTAACAGCATTTAAAAGGTTTTACTGCTTCCCTCTTTTTGTTAGTTAGAGGTGACATAGTGGGTTCAATTTTAGATTTCTCCCTAGTGCCAGCACCGTAGTATGTAAGCACTGATTAAGTGTAAGTATTGTAACTCTGGCAAATGTCAGTTAGCTGCACCAGGGCCACAATTGTAAAAGCCTAGCAGAATGGAACACCTTTGTTTAGGTAAAGACTGCTGGTTTTAAATGAAAGCATGGAGTTTGGGGGGAGAGGATTTTGATAAAACCTTCCTCAGTTCCAAACCTGTAACACTTGTTACAACATTCCCCACTCTCATCAAATCTTTAGGCATTCCCAAGGACTCATGAGCTGTCCCTCTACCAGTAGATGTCACTGTCCTCCAAGTTGTTCAGGGGCATAAAGAGGACTTAGCTGGTAACAAACAAGGGATGAGAAAAGCATTAACGTCCTCTGCTTCCTCAGGTCCTGCCAATTTCACTGAGATAACTAAAGATTTTGATGAGAACAAGGAAAACAAAACTCCGGAAGGCTCCCAGGGGGAGGTCGACTGGCTGCAGCAGTACGATCTGGAGCGAGAGCGGGAGGAGCAAGAACTTCAGCAGGCACTGGCTCAGAGCCTCCAAGAGCAAGTAAGAGCTAAAATTCCCTTTTGAGTTTCTTTCCTAACAGCAGAAACCTGACGGGGAAATAAAAACTCATCCTGGGCTTGGACAGTAATTGGAAATTGTCTCCACTGCTAACACTTACCTTCCAGAAGGAGGAGACCAGCCTGAAAAGCAGAGGATAATTCTAATTGGCTATCCAGTCCAGTCACTGAGATTAACTATTAATCACAGTTAGTATAAACTTTGAAAATCACTCCTAGATGTTTAGCGGGTTATCTATTCTAGAAAAGGCAAAACTGTTTCTCTTAGTTATGAATTGATAATCAGCAAACTTCATTCTTTAACTTCCTTACATCTCCCTAATTCACCTGAGGGCCTTGCCGCATGTCCTCGCAAGAGACAGAGGAGGAAGCAAGTTCCAATGCAGGTGACCACCCACTCATACAACCAAGCCAGCAGCTCTATTGTTTAATCAGAACACAGTTCGCTCAAACCATTCAGCTGAGCTTAACTGCTGAGGTATTACGTAAGAGATAAGGGCAGGTTTCTCGGGTAATTAGGTCCCAAACCGTTTAGGTTAATATTAGCACTTTGATTTACACCCCAAAACAAATTGGGAGCTAGTGCAGATCACAGGTCACAAGTGCGGTGTGCTAAGCAAGCACACTGCCACGTTAGGCACTTACTGAAGTTTTTGAAGTCTTCAGTTATAGCCCCGTGTAATCCAGTCTTGGGATTGCAAAGGCTAACAGCCTTGTAGTCAAACACAAATGGGGACAGAAGTGCCGTTGGCCATGCCTGGCCATCTAGAAACATTTAGAGTTCCAGCAGCCCCCGGGGCTTGTTAAAATGTTACACAACTAATGGGCAGACTGCTCATCTCCCCTTCCATCAACACAAATATTGAAGGGAGCTGAAACCAGGCAGGAACTGTTCAGCAGCACCCCATGGCCGGGACTGCAGCTATCCCTGCACCTTATGCCCTATTGTCATGGGCCCCTCAGCTGTGCAGGGAGCCCCTTGCAGCCCCACTGTCAGTGCTGCCCTAATGCAGTCCTACCCTGTCTCTCCTTTAATTTCTACCAACTGTAAAAATAAAAACATTTTTAAAATAAAAAAAAATGTTTTATGTAGATTTTTATTTTTATCATATAAATTAGATTTTTTTTTTTCCAATTTTGACAACCCTATTTTCAGGTTTGGAATACCTAGACAACTTAAAGTCAACCCTTATTCCTTCCTGTGTAGACAAATTGAGGTCAACACAGTTTTCTGTGATGGGGGAGGAGATCATTTGTTATGATTACTTGAACCAAGGATCCTGTTTTGTGTTGACATTAGATGTCATGGTACTCCTTGTAAGAGCTGGCGTTGGCCTAGTTATCACGGGGTAAATTTTCCCACCCTCCAGTGTAATTCATTGTGAGGCTCAATGATGGATTGCTTCATTTCAGCTGTGCTTTTAAGATATAGAT
The DNA here is from genome assembly GCA_007922155.1 of Mesoclemmys tuberculata. NCBI lineage: Eukaryota > Metazoa > Chordata > Testudines > Chelidae > Mesoclemmys > Mesoclemmys tuberculata. The sequence goes on along the minus strand of ML675620.1, from coordinate 72,323,194 downwards.
TCCGAGATGCTTTTGGAACTGTGAGATGAAAAGCCCTATGGCAATAATGTAAAATGGATTTAAATGTTAACTTCTGGTGTAGCCATAATGGGGACCTGCCATCCCATCTGAGGTTCAGGCATGGCATGCATTCTGACCCCGAACTAAGGAGCAAGGTCCTGGAATAGTGCTGACTGGCTTTGGAGGCAGCCATAATGGTTAGGACACCTCCCCCCAACCTGTCCTTCCAGGTCTTAGTTCGCTGGCAGAAGCAGAAGTCCAGAGTCCAGCAGCAGGCAACGTGACAGGTTTATTGGGATCTTTTCCAGCAAGCATCCATTAGGACTCCCCAGTCCTTTACACCAATAAATCTTCCCCCCACTTCCTGTTTTACCTCATTTTTTATAATGTATAACCAGTCCTTTCTTTAACAATATTACAAGATGATTATTTAACCCAGGGGTGTCAAGCATCCAGCCTGCTGGCTGAATACGGCCCACCAACCTTTTTGGTTCAGTCCCTGGCTGGAGACTACAACACCACGAGATCTCATGGTGGCGCGTGTTGCCACCAGAGAGTACGATGCCATGAGATCTTGCAGTGTTGCGTGCTGCCATGAGATCTGTGTGCTCTGGTGGCAGCTTGTGGAGCGCTGTGTGCACGAGACACAGCGCTCTGAAAGTGCCTAGTATTTTGATTTATGGTATGTATGGCCCACTTGAAGTACATTTAATTCAAATCTGGCCCGCCATAGCAAGTGAGTTTGACACCCCTGCTTTAATCAATCCTAACATATTAGAACATAATTCTTTAACCAATCATAACCCACCACCTTCACTGATCACACTTAGTGATGCAACAGACAAACAATCAAAGAACCAGACAGAAATCATTCAAATAGAGAATTGGGAACCATAAAGACAAAACAAGAGATTTTACAACCACAACTGTTGATAGCATTCTTTCTGGCAAAAGAATTACTTATCAGACCAAGTTTCCTTTAAACATTTTAGGATCTTTTCTTTACCTGGAGGTGTTAGATTGGATCACTATCTTAACAGCTTGGTATGAGATGTTTTGTTGGAATGTGTGTATGTGACTGCACGCTTTCCAGCTTATGTCTGCATCTGCATCTGAGCCAAAGTACAAGGCCTCAGACTATCACAGTGAGAGAAGGCCTGTAGTTTTGATTCTTTGTTTTATACCCCTGTAACCAGCTCGATGAGAAGGATACACTTACAAAACATGGGCCTTTACAGGCAGGCCTGAATATCTGTATTCTATATACTAACAATATCTAGACTCTTCAACTGGAATAAATGTTGCTACAACCAGACCCCTTTTGAGACTAGTGGGAGGACACTGGGTAGAGAGAGAGAAAAAATAAGATGGTTTTGTGAAACTGACTTGACTTTTTATTCTCTCTCTCTACTTGTTAATGTTAATTGGTGTAATGTTTGCAGAATCCTTTTCTGGAGTATTCTGGGAAATACAGAAAACTTTCCATGAGTTATATATTTTTGTTAAGCTGCAGGCCAAGCCCTCTTTAAGCAATTTTAAAATAAATTGACAGTTTTTTTCACCTTTTGATTAAGGCCTATGTCCTCAGTTAGCTTTGGGCAGAAAACAGTGTACATTTGTCAAAGTGTGGGGAACTTTGTGTGTAAGTGACAGTTTTACTTTGCAAACAGTTCACAAATTCATTCTGATGCTTTTCAAAGTAATGATCCAGAGAGAACTCATGGTGTTACTAGAGACTTGCTCTGCTGCATACCAAACTTGAGTAGCTTTGACAAGCTTTAATTAAGGCTTGTCCCAGGTCCTGTGGCACTGGAACATTGGACTCTTGCTGGTTGCAAACATTCCTTCACATGGAACGTCAGGTTTGTTGTAGAAACCAAAGCTGCACAGTTTCAATGGAAAAAGCACACTACAAGAATTTTAAACAGTGAAGTGTCTCAGTGAACCACGTTTTTTCTTTCCTTCAGGAGGCACGAGAACAAAAAGAAGATGATGACCTTAAACGAGCCACTGAATTAAGTCTACAAGGTGAAATTTATTTAAGAGCTTTCATAATGCTGCTTTTTAGGGGAAATAGATCCATGTGTGAACACAACTTTGAGCATTTGAAAGGCTGCTGAGATTCCATGCCTTTTTTATGTTTGATTGTACTTGGCTCTGTTCTTTCCAGTTTTATTTCATTCAGTTATGGAAATAAATGCCAGGGAAAATTCTTAACATGAAAACTGCAGTAGTTTTTCATTCCTTAAATCAGTTTTTTAAAATATTATGTACACAGATATTTGGATTTTGAAATTCTGTGTTCCCGTAAAGCCAGCTGTCTGTTGAGACACCCCTGTGATATCTCATCTGCAGAATGCTCTCTTGGCTGAATCAGTTCCCAAAGCCCTGGCTTGCCGCAGCTCTGTAGCTTTGGATTATCATTTTGGTACACTTAAATGTAATAAATTCATCCAGGATAATGAAAAATGCATTACATAAAATAAAAGAACAGAGAGAAAATCCACAGCAAGGTATAGCTCTGAAGAACACCTAAAGTGGGCAGGTATACTGCCTGTCCGTTGGAAGCAGGGAGCACTTTAAGCCCCAGGCTGTGGTTAACACTCTTCTAAGGCAAGCATGTGAGTGATATCAGGCATCCTGGCAGTACAAAGCCCGAACATTCTCTCACTAGAAGAGGAGCAGTTGTGATGGTGAAATATAGGAATATTACTTAAAATTCACTTTTAATGTTGCCCAGGCTCCTTAAGTAGTACTCCCTTGGTTATTATTGAAGAGGCATGGGTCTGTTCTTTAACAGGAATAAAACAGTATAATACACACAACAGTGTTTAAGCATACTTCGGCCTAAGAAGTGTAATTCACAAGTGTGACATGTCATGTTGTAAAGATTCAGCCATTTACTCCTGTGTACTCTAACCAGTGTCCTGCATCTTCGGCCTCTCTTTGCAGCCAACAACCCCGCTCTTTAATCAGGTATTGGGGTGGTGGTTTTAGCAAAGCGAGTTCCTTCTCTAACAGGTTGAGTGCATTCTGCCTACAGGAGCCTGGTAGGGCCCAGCACCAGAAACATAGAATCCTCTTGACTTGCAATCCCTTGATTTTGTTTGACATCCTGAATATTGTCAAATTCCTCTCAGCAAGCTGCCATGTCATTCATAATTGTGACAGCAGGTACTTGCTAACAGGATGCTAATAAGTTGTCACTACAAAGCTGCTGTTCCCTTCTAACATGTAGCCAGCAGTTGGGTTTTTAAGATGGTCCAATGTTGGTTCCATAACAGTGTACTAATACCAGAGTTATCAGTGGATTGGGACCAACCATCGTCTGTGAGGAACTTCTGTAACAAGTGCTGGGAAACAGTTTTAGTTGGGTAGCTGCAGCATCCCAGCAAGTTTAGAACACTGTGTACAAGAGCCTTTCCGGCTCTAACAGAAAGCCGTGTGCATTTTGTTCAGCCAAGCATTCTGCAAGTTCTTGTGGTGAGCAGCCCTTCTCACTATGTATAAACAATGAAAAGATGTATACTGCCAGTTGTAGGCTTAAATGCCAGTTTCAATTGATAAATGTACTTTGTGAATAGAATCTATAGTTTAAATATAGAGAAATGCTTGTCACCTTGGAAACCTCCAATCGCTGAGCAAAATAGGTACATTTTGTTTAATGTGGATCTTGACCAAGGGCCACCAAAACATATGAAAAATGCAGCTGTGCAGTCAAATGATATTTGCAAAAAAAGTTTGCCATGCAGCCTTACCGTTGCATTAACTGTTTTTGCACCCTTTAACATAGACCTACTGCACAAATGGGTGTATGTTTTTATTCTGCAGTCTATAGTTCAGGGTCTGTTCCTTGACTCATATACACCACATAAGTTACCATGCTTTTTCTGTATAGGTAGAGAGGGGGTAGGAAGCAGTTTTTTGTAAACGTCCAATATCCCTTGCTTCCCTCCGAACTGAGCATCTTTAGCTTTCACATTTCCTTTGTGTTCATTTATGAAGATTCATTGTGAAAATAAATACAGCAGGTTGGGTTATAACGTCTGTGAGCTGCTTTCCTGTATGTGCCGAAGATTCTTACATGGCATCATGTCTTTGTGCCATTTAGAATTTAACAGCTCTCTTCTGGACAGTGTTGGCTCTGATGAGGACTCTGGGACTGAGGATGTTCTCGACATGGAGTACTCAGAAGCTGAAGCTGAGGAGCTGAAAAGAAATGCTGAGGTGATGGTCTATTGTTTCAAGCGCTGAATGGGGATCTAATGCCTCTTCATGTGTTCAACACTAGATATTATGAAGCAAGTGCATCTTTTCAGTATTGTTAAGGAGCAGTCTTCCCATTAGTATTGATGTAGAGTTCAGTTGTCTCTCTCTGTAAAAGCCTGTCCTACAATCTCAGTCCTCCTGTCTCAGGCTTTCACTTTCTACTACAAGAAGAGCTGCTGAGACCCCTTACTTGCTATGAGGAGTCTTCTGTGCAGGGATGGGCACAGGGAAACAGTGTAACTTTACTACTGGAAGCATTCTGCTGTGTGTGAAACAAGGAAAACTATGGGCAGCTTAATTGCCTTAAAGGAAGAAATAGCATTTCAGATGGTGTAGTGGTTTGTGACAGTGCTAGTAACTGTTGTGGGTTTTTAGCTCCTGGACCTGTTGTGGAGGAGGCTTGTGAGCCCTGAGCGGAATACAGCAACAACTCCTGCTGTCTGACCCGCTGAGGGTCACTCATCTGTCTTGCTTGTAAGGAGACTGCTGCATGGCCATCTAGGAAGGAAAGCCTTAATGTGTTTATAGGGAATTCTCTTTAGGAAATTTTTACTTCCAATTGCTGTACCTTCATCAGAGAGTCAGATTTTCACTCCACCATTGATGAGCCCCACATCAATAAGTCTTTCAGGCCAAGCAGGGTCAGGAAATCTCTTTAAAGACAATCAGCATTACTTGTTCTTAATTGTCACTGCTCAGGCAATGAGAAGCGCTTCCTCCCGAATAACGGCGCACACCTTTTCTCTAACACTCCAAGTGCAGGGGGAGAGAAACTCTCTAGGCCACTAGTCCAGTCTTTCTCTGCTTATTTACCTCCTTTATCAAATTTTGTTTAATACTGCAGAAATCAATGTAGTTCTTTCTGATTTTTTTTTAACTTCTATCTGTGGACTTGCTGATATCAATGAAAAGTGGTTACTCAGGAAATAGCTTGTTTAGACAACTGGCAGTTGAAAGCAAAATGGAGGCCTCATCTTTCAGGTTCAGAATCAAAATAGTAACTACTTTGTTGCTGTTCCATAGGCAGACTGATGAATGGGGAAACAAAAACAAAAAATTCACATGGTATTTCCCAATTTTAAAGGGACAGAGGGGACACGTTTTTCTTCCTGGTCCGATCCAGTGTTCATATGTTCCTTGATCACATTTTTCAAACAGTTGAACTTTGTGTACAGAGTATCCAGAGCCATATTCTGACTTGCTCTAAGGCCTGTTGTTCTGAGCTAAGTGGAATTAAGTGCATATTTAAAAGCAAATAATTGGATTGTGTTTTCCAGATAGGAGAGCTCCCTCATTCCTATCGCCTCATCAGCATTGTCAGCCATATCGGAAGCACATCCTCTTCAGGTAGGGAATATAATCTCGTTGGTATCTTTTCCTCTCTGTTCTTGCGTAGATTGTAGAAATGTAGAAAAACTGTTGTAATGTGATTCTTTGAAGATGCATAAAACTTTAAGATCTGTTCTCCTAGTTAACATGAATTAGTCAAAGATACCCATTTAGTCTGTATGTGGTTTGTGCAAAATGATGGCGTTTCAGTATTTAAATGTCAGCTAATTGCAACAGGGTATCTGGAAGCAACTTACTGACTTGTTTTGAACTATAGCATGAAAAGAAACAAACTTGTGGCTTCTCTCCTTTATTTTTTTTTAGGCCATTACATTAGTGATGTCTATGATATCAAGAAACAGTCCTGGTTCACGTACAATGACCTAGAAGTGTCTAGAACTCTAGAGGCCTCTGTGCAGTGTGATCGAGACCGAAGTGGCTATATCTTCTTTTACATGCACAAGTAAGAGACTCTCAGCAGGTCAGGCCAGTAATAATCATTTCTCAGTCATGAAGTTCCGTGCTTCTCTCGCTACCACCCTCTTCAGTGGAGTTACCAAATCTAATATTTGTCAGTGTGTCTTAATTTTGATTGTTACTTCTGCAATTGATTTTGACTAGTACTAGAGCTTCCTCTGAAAGTTCAGTAGCACAGAATTATCCCTCACTAGTGCAGAATGGTTTAGAGACAACTAATCCTGCCTCTTGGCAGGGTGACCCTTGCAGTCCCTTGTATGATCCTAATGTTATAATGAGATGATAGCTAAGTGCTAAAGGCATGAATAAAGAGGAGGTTCAGTATCTTAGCTAAGTATTAGTCCGTACTGTATGTTTTCCCCCTACATATAGTCATATGTTTGTAACTTCCCTTATTGCCCCAACCCTTCTACTAGCATTAATTTATTCTATTTTTGTTGCCCTTTTCCCTGCAAGGCTGAACGTGCTCTTAGACTTGCAGTAAGAATTTGCAACAACTTGTAGCAACTTCCAACTGCTTCTGAACTGCCTCAGAATTCCAGGAGCCCTGCTTAGAGATCTTTGGTGAAAAGGTGACATTCTTTAGGCTTAACTAGCAGGACCTGCAGTTTTAGCTTAAATGCAACCACCCATTTCCTGTGTCATTGGTTCTCCCTTCCCCCAGGACTGTCTTCATCTTGTGCAGCAGCTCTGTGTTCATTGATTTCACCGCAGCCTTCTCATGTTTTCTAGGGAAATCTTTGATGAGTTACTAGAAACAGAAAAGAACACACAGCCGCTTAGCATGGAAGTGGGGCGGTCTGTTCGTCAGCCTCTGTGAAGAGCAAATCCCTTGTTTCTCCTGAACGTGGAGAGTTCTGAACTTGTGCCAGACACACAGGAGTAGCAAACAGCTCAGGGCCAAAACAAGAGACAAAAAGTTAGGCATATGGGATGCTTAACTTGCAGAACCACGCATGCAAACTTCGGGCCTGAACCACACTTGTAAACCTTTGACATCCCAAAGCTCTCTTCCTGTGGTGAGGTTTTTATTGTTCCAGAAATATTTTTGTCAGCATGGAGCCTTAAAGAGTTACATCAAGCCACAAGACCACAGCTGCTCATAAACTGATGAAACAACAGTGCAAAAAGAGACTTGACTTTAAAAGTCCATTAACTATGATATGTGAATGGGGAAGATTTGCATATCAGGTGGCATTCTATTTTTTTTCCACGAGCAATTAAAGCAATACAGTCTGCAACCTGGCACGTATCGGGTCAGTAGTATTCACTGGAAACCTAGATCACTAAGTACGCTATTGCCAGTCTGTCCTGCTAACAGGTGTGCTGACATCACTCAAGTTGACGCGTTTTGACATTCATGAGTTTGTAAATGCTCTGCCATTTACATGCAGTTCCAGGAAACAAACTGTTGGTGCTGTGGAATGTATTGCAGACCTACTCACCCTCGGTCATCTTACACAGTTCATTGTTGTCTTTGTTTAGAAATGAGATATTTTTTTCATTTAAAAAGTTGATTTTTTTCTGACTGCATTTTCTTCATAGTGTCATCGCATACTGCAGTTTGCATCTTTCTGTCAGTATATATATTTCTCACTGACTTTACATCACTTAGGGCTGCCTTGTTTTAACCCTGACAGAAGCAGCTAGTGGGGTAGAAGGTGAGCTTTGGCCTAGTGGCAATTTGGGGACGCGGAGCAGTAAGAGGAAGTGAACTACAACTCTTCTTTATGCATTGGAGAAAGAGCATTCTAGCTTTAATCCTTCAGGGTCTGCAGGCATAAACGTTTGTCTCTCTGATCCTCAAGTGGAAAGTCTGAAAAATGCTTTTGTTTTGAAAGTTGTCTTTTAGCACTTGAATTGCTGTTAGACCGATCCATGATTTCACAGTATCCCTATAAATCCCAGGAATCAGAGACTCATGTTTTTATTCTAGCTGTCTGTTGGTTTTTTAGAAATAGGGGCTGCTCAGCTGGAATAAATTAAAATAGTTGAGAAGGTTTGGAAAAGCCTGTATTGGATGTTAATGTAAGATATTTCAGGGCAGAACTGTTACATTTTATTATTCTAATTGTGCTTGGTAACATGACGCTCATTTTATAGCTGGTTTCAGCAAAAATCCAGTGATTTAATTTTCATTAGAACCTTCAAATGGTCTTTTATTTAACAAGGGCAAATATTTCATTAATTGGTATTTACTTTCAGAAATTGTTGCTAAACATTGTGGCAGTTACTCTTCTTTTGCCCCTAATTTGGATTTTGCTGTATGAATAATTGGTTACAGATGATGCAAAGAGACTTGTTTTTAAACTAGCATTAGGAGTTTCTCAGGAATAAACCATCCAGAGCCAAGGAGACAAACCATTGATGTGGAGGACAGCACCCAAATTATTCCTCCACAGATCTTAGAGTTACAGCTGATCTTCTGGTCTGTGTACAAAGTGAGTCTAAATGAGTTTTGTTACAGCTTGGATAGTATCTTATTGGTTGTGTTGGTCTCATAGTAAATGGCTTAAGCATTAAACTTCTGTCACAAACAGGACAAAGCTTTTACCTCAGAAGGTGCAGCCCCAGTAGTGTATGACATATTAATTTATTATAAATCTTTATGATTTTGTATCGTCAACAGTGAATATGTTAGTGGAATGTGGGGAGCGTTAATGTAGGAATTTTCTTTTACTGTGAAAAGGGCACATATCTGTGGAAATGTGACAAAGAATTGTTCCATCATAAAGTCAAAGCTACCTTCTTCATATGAACCAGCACCACCATTTTTCCTACATGCTGAGAGCAGCACACATGGCGCTTTAAATAACAAATGTACTTACAATATCAGTGAGTTAACACTGCTGATTGCATGGTGGCGAGGTAATTATCGTGTTGAGGCACAGCACTCCAAATCAGTTGTTATAATAAAATCAAAGGTGGCCCAGTTTTAGTTGAGTACCCTAATTTATGTATAAAACCTGCTTTGATGTACCTCCAGAGTTGAGAGCGCTGATGCTTGAAACCAGATTTCATGGTCCTTCTAGTGAAAGCCAGATCCTCACTTAGCATAGCTAGTAATAATTAGTGAACATCTGTTTTCACTTTTTGGGCATATGACAGCTTGAGTGGCCCTGTGAATCTTTTCCCTAGCAGAGCTGTTTGTCAGTTCAATACTGTGCATCTCCCACACCCCCTCGAAAGATGGATCCTTTCTCTCAGCTCAAGGGTGGCAATGAGGAAAGAAATATGTAACTTATCAAGAGGTGTAGATATAAACATACTTTGTGGTTTTTGCCCAGCATGGCTGGTTCATTCAAAATCTGGGGGAGTGTGTGTTCCCAGCATTCTGTGTTGTTCCTAATTAGCTTTCACATTTCATGCTACTTGTATTATTGCTATATCTTTGAAATTCAGTAGCGCTTAGCCCTGTGGAACATTTACAATCATATTGGATTATACGTAGGACAGATAAAACCCTTCATGTGCAGACTTTTAGCATTGGATATCTTAGAGAGGAAACCATTTGAAAATCCTACAAACCTTTAATGCCTTTATTGCAATGGCAGTGTTAACTGTGTTGAGGCATGCTAAAAGGAGTAAGGTTTTGCGGGAGGTAGTGGAATGCTGTTGGTATGGATTACGTACCTTACTAATTAGAGAGGGGGTCTATGGAGCACATGTTACAAAACAAACTCTTTGACATTTCCTGAATTATACAGAGTTTGTCGGTTTCAAAAGAAACCTGAGCGCCAGTTCAGTTTGGTCTGAGTGTGTTTCAACATATAAAAAACAAAGAGAACTCCAATGTCATTCTTCTTTTCCCCACCCCCTCATCTTGCCTCTGCTCTAACTTGTTCTTGATTTACTCCTTCATTGTATTTGACTACTTTGTATGGTAAATGTATAAATGTTTGTGTAAATGAACTGGAATTTTTGTCCAAGATAGGGTGCTGCGTATGTCTGAGTCCATATACAGGACTGTTGTACTGGCTTGTGCAAAAGAACTAAAAAAAATAAGAAAAGATGCCAGTACTAGCTTCCTAATTAAAGCTGCAGTCTGTGATATGAGGACTTAATTAGTGGGAGGAGGAGAGCATTTTGATGTGTCTAGTCTTGGCTATTGGCCTTCCTAGCCATGTTTTCATCATGGTGTAGATGGCACCATTGGAGTGTACTCTACTTCCTTTTCTGTGTGTGCTGTATCTGATGTATCGGAAAGGTTAACAGGTGCTGTTTGCACTGCAGCCAATGGGAGAAGCCGTTGATTATCCATTGTTAACATTTTATTGAAATTCACAGAAGGTTGTAAATGCCCACAAAGAATTCTTTGCTTGGGGGATGGAGGGGGAAGCTGTGTGTGGTTGGAAAGAACTAACTGGGTCCCTTTTTAACTGATCTAATCTAAGATTGTAATCAACTGCCAAAGAGAGACTAAAAAGGGGGCCTGTACCCCTTCCACTCTGCTTTCAGTGTTACCGCCCCACTGGAGGAGGACGTGTATGGCTCCTGACTACATGATTATTCTTTAAAAACGGGGGAAAGGGGGAGAGTTCCAGGTGTGTTTGCTTGAGGGCGGCTGTGATGGATACCACATAACTGGGTTAGTTTCTGCATTGAATGGCTTTTGATTCTTTACAGGCGATGTGGAGCAGCACTTTCTCTGTGTTTTAGCAGATCTGTTCCTCTGTATTCTTTACAGTTTTGCTCTTTGTTTTTTCCTTTTTAAATGACGTGTAGATATTTTTGTGAAATTAAAACTTCTTTATTAACCCTCTAATGGGTTTGAATCTTATTTCCGCAAAGATGGAGTTTACTGTAGATAGATGTGGGGTACCTGGGCACTTGACTCCACTCTGCTTATGTCGAGGAGAAAAAAGTAGTTTATGCTGTAGAAGAGCATGGCCTTGTTCCGTGGCTCAGAAACTTTATTTTATGCAATTTGTAGGGAACTTCAGTGCTAATGAAAGCATCATGGCTGGTGCTGGTTGCTGCACAGAGCGTACAGAGGCTCCTCTAATATCTCTCTGTTGAGATGTGCATTTATTTCAGTTCAAAGCTGCTTTGGACAAGAGTATCTAGTCTGTAGCTCCAAGCTCTCAGGGGTTAATAAGAATACCTGCTATTCCAGTACTTACCCTCCTCACACACCTAGGTTCCTTTCTCCCCCCACTCTTTCATGGATCCAGTGCCCTAAAACATTTGCCAACAAATGGCGCTTTCTAGCTAAGGCATTTGCACCTCACTTCTGAGATCAGAGTGCCAATCCAAATCGAAGTCGTGAGGAAATTTTTGTTGTCACATCTCAATACCGAGTGGGCATGAAGTGTATTTAAAAAAAAAAAAAAAAAAAAAGCAAAGTCTGGTCCAATTGGCAACATCTGCTATAGCAAGTAAGCCCAGCTTCTGTTACCTACGTCAGTGAGGAGCTAATGAAGAGACTGACCCATCCACCATCTCTTTCCTCCGCAAAGTGAGTCATCCTGCCTTAGACTAAGCTGCTCAAGACAGGGACAGACTTTCTATGCACAGAGTGGCCCCAATCCTGATTGCTGGATGTGCTATGATCATGCAGATCAGACAGACATGCTCAAGGTGATGAAGAAAGTTCACCATGTGCTTTAGTGAAGTGTGTGGCTTATGGCTGACGCTCCGTAGCGGGGCTGGAACCTGTCCCTTCAGCGCCACAAATATTTGCATAATACTTTTTATGAAACCTTAACAGATAATGGATGCTGCTGCTGTGGCCAGTATGCTGCTGTCTCCAAGAGGAAGGTCTGAGTAATAGTAAACAGCTTACTTTGCAAAGATCTGACAGCTAGAAAGCCTGAAGATCAGTCTAATACCACCTCACGCTTAACATATCACTTGGCACCTCAAACCGCTGTGTAAGGAATGTAAGCATCCCCACTTTACAGATGGGGAAACTGAGGCAGTGATGTGCTGTGGACCCCCGCTGCACAGCAGGTCCCTGTAGTTGCTGGGAATACAGGGCAGACGGTTCTGACTCCCACCTCTATTCTCGTTTCTCCCTTGAGTGTGCTGCCTCTGCGCAATCCTGGCTGGAGGCTGGTGAACAGACAAAAGAAGCCTGAAGTTGAAGGAGCGGAGAGGAGCTATTCTAGAATCTATCGCAATGCTCACCAATCCCTTCCCACTGTCATGCCACTTTGCGCTGGCAAGACCCGAGCACACGCTAGAGCTGTACAACCAACTCAACCCTTCTGGGAGCTTGGGAAAGTGAATATTTTGGCCTATTGGAAGATCCATTTTTTCCCCTGCCCAAAAACTCACAATGGGAAGGAAAGGTTTGGGCGACTGTCCAGTGGAATGCACTGAAGCGGGGACAGGCGCACAGCCCTGTTTTCTGAATGAGTTTTAATTTTACTTTCTTAATAATAAAAACAATGAACTGAACTCATTGCCGGCTGACTCCTGCTGCTGCTCCCCTTTAGAAGAGGCCCTTTTCTCTCTTGAGCTTCTGCTGCTTCCACAGAGGCAGGGCAGTGAAGGCGTTCCGGGACATGCCGAAGACCGCGCTGAAATCTTTGCTGGACAGGTACTCCTGAGGGAGGCAGGGGGGCTTGGGTGAGACAGCGAGGGAGGCTGGATCCATTGAAGGACTAAATGGACCGGCGCCAAGGGACTCCAGTGACCACAGCAGCCGAGAGCTGGAGATGGCGCCAGGCCAGGGTCTGTCACTACTTCAGGGATCTAGCCTGGTGAGGGCACATGGAACTGCCCCCGCTCCCTCCTGGCTGTCCCCATTTGGTCGTGGGTCTGCCTTCCAGCAGGCTTTGCAACGAAGCTCCCTGGTGCCAGGGGACACTGGCAGGAGGTTGGTTCAGAGGAAGATAGATTTGTTTCCTTCTGTTTAAAACTGCAACCCAGGCAGCACCGTGAAGATGCTAAATGTAGCCGTAATTCTACTGGACCAGCTAATGCTTGGCTGCACCTGGCTGGCAGGGGCCAGAACGCACAGCTCTGCAAAGGAACTCCACGTCGCCTGCGGCAGCCCCCCTCCACTTCTCTAAACCGTGTGGCACATGGACACGTGCCCCTCCTAGGCACCCATTGATACCCCTGGGCACCATGGTTAATGCACACAACCAAACAAAATCCAGGGAGCCGCCCACAGGAGAACGAGCCTGGCCCTAAATAATTAGCACAGCCCCTTACCAAAGCACCCTCCCTTCTCCAGACTGATTTAGGAAGCTGAAGGGTGACCCATGGGCCACTGGAAAAATCACAGCCCGTGAACTTGCCTGCTGGGTATCACCCAGGGAAGCAACTAGTTTATCTGGCACCTGGCGGTGGGTGAAATCTGTGCTTGGTTGGCTGGTTAAGGAGTCGCTCTGTGCAGCAACGGGGAGCCCAAAGAAATTCGACTACCGTCACTGGGGCAGGATCTGACCCTAACTGCCGCCCCCCCCCCCCCCCGCAGGACAGGACAGGCCCAGCTGCTGCTTTTGCAATGGGCCATGCCCTGATTCGAATGCCAACTGCCCTAGCCCTAGGGAAAATTCCCCCCCCCTCCCCCCCAACGAGATGAGGCTAGGTTTTTGAGCACTGCCTGGAGGATGTAAGGAAACCAACATACAGTTCCCTTTGCCACACAGGCGCTTATTTACCCAGCCCCTTCCCGCCTCTCACCTCCTTCTTGCTGGGCTCCACGCCTGCAGGTAGCTCATCCAGGGACTTGTTCAGCAGTGCCTCCAGCGGCAGGGTCTGCAGTGTCACCGGAGTCAGCGTGGTGGTGGTGGTGAACGTGTCCTGGCTTGTGATTTCCTGGAAGGGGGAGAGTCGCATGGAGCCATTGCTGGCCTGCTCCACCCTCCTACCTTTGCCACCTGCTCCCCGCGCTGTGCCAGCCTTTGCCAAAGTACCCATCGCATCTCACTGTTGCCATCCCTGCCCTTTGTCTGCCCCCTGACTGCTTCAGTCTGAGCTGCACAGCTCAGGCCAGGGCACCGCACCCAGCCTCACGGGGCTGGGTTTCCGCCTAAATCTGGTGGCCAGCTCTGCAGGGCGGGGGGGCCACAGGTGTGACACCATCCCGGCATGGCTTCCTGCAGCAGGGCCAGCTGTGCCTCGAGGTGCAATCAAACCCTAAACCCACGCCGCGATTCCAGGCTGAGGTGGGACTCGGGTCCTGACTGGTGTGTGTGTGGGAGCCTGTGAGCTTTCGCGTCCCTAAATAGCCCCGAGCTGCAGGTGCGCATAGCATCCCAGGCAGCTGAGGCCAAGGGCCCTCACTTTTCCGCGCTTGTCTTTCCCCCAGATACTCACGGCCGTCAGCTGGCTGAACGTGCTGTCGTCCCCCAGCTCTGCTTTCAGCTCCTCGTAGGATTTCCTCTCCTGAAGGACAGAAGCGAGATCTCAGCCGGGAGGGCCCGGATGCCCAGCTGTGTGTGGGGCAGGCTGGCTTGGGAACAGCTGTCTGTCTCTGGGTTACTGATGTCAAACAGGGCAAGTACTGGGACGGAATCGCTCCATTAAAGAGTCCTGTTCCTGCAAATCCAACCCCTCGCAACAGCCCTGGCTGGGCCTCGGCCCCATTGCTTTGCCCCCATCTCCATCGTGCCCTGGGCCTTCCTATGCCCAGCCGTTCCGCACGTATCTCACCAGAGCTGCGAGCTGGGGCGATGGTCAGGGTTCAGGGAAACGGGGCAGGATCCCCACCCGGAGGGGAAAATCCCACCCCAGGGACCCGTGGGGAAGCCATCTTGGCGACCAACCCACGTGTAAGTGTCTCAAAGTCAGCGGCATCTGCTGCCCCTGAAGCCAGATGATGGGGATTTGCCGCCAGGGTTCGTTAAGCGAAGGGCACCAGGGACTCTCTGTCTTGGGCGGTTGGCAATGGGGCACAGAGTCTTTCGGGCCTAGGTGCTGGTGGGGATGTGGCCTATAGCAATCTGGGGAGCGGTCAGTTCACTGGCTTACGCAAGAGGGAGCTGTACTGCCAGGCTGGTCCCTGGTGAATGAGTGTCTGCGCCCGAGAGCTTGTGCCGAACCAGCTCCATGCTGGCAAAGGCCAGCAACTCTTGGGCCACAGACTGATCTCCCAGGGCACCGGCTTAGGCTAGCTGTGACCTGCCTGCACCCCCCTTCTTCTGCCAGGGGAGATCAGACAGGGAACCCCTCCCCCCAGCCACTCACGCTCCACTTCAGGGAGTCCCAGGCCGGGAACCAGCCCATGAAAGTGGGGGGCTCGTAGCCTTGCTTCACCACGATGATGGGTGTGTTAGTGTCACGGCCGCTCGGGTGCGTTCTCAGGTACTCCTGCGCCATCACAGCTGCTGCCTTCTTCTCTGTCTCGTTGGCACACTGCCCGATCCAGAAGAACACCTGTGTGAGAAACAGCCCCCTCTTCTGTCAGAGCCGGGCCACCGGCTTCCCCAAACAGCCCGTATAGCTGTGCTAAATTCTAGCCAGCTGGTAACATGACGAAACCAGCCCTAGCCTCGTCCAGGGCCCGATGCGGGATGGCGTGGCCTGGCACTTCCTCTCTTCCAGGAGAGGATGGCCGGATGTGGGGCTGACAGCTGAAGGCCTGGCTCTGCTGGGGGCTTGCTCTGGCACCTGGGCCGGCCACCGTGGCCCAGAGGAACATGAGAGGGGGTAGTAGATTCCCAGTTCTAACCCTGGCTTGCCAGCAACTGGCTGGCTGTGCTGTGGGGACCTTACTGCCTGCCTCGCTGGGGGCTGTGGGGGAAAGGCTCCCCCACAAGGTCCACTCGCCTTCTAAGACCCCTGCCCGTTTTAGGAACATGACCAGGAGCCGAGGCCCCGCCCCATCCTCTCCCTACCTGGTCCCAGGTATCAAGCAGGAAGACATCGTCCTCTTCCAGGTCGTCCTGGTTAAAATCGGTGATCTCCGTGGCAACAAACGTGCCCGTCTGATTGGAGCATTCAAAGAGGCGGGGGGTTATCGACAAAGTCTCCTCCTGCAGCCTGTGCACAAGGGGGGGGAAGATGGATCAGGTACGGGAGCGGGGCTGGGGGCTAGAATGGCACCAGCCAAGGGAAATGCTGGAGAAATACGTGGGCCAGCGTGGAGCAGTGGCCAAGGGGCTTTCTGTGATAGAAGAATATGCAGCCCATTTCCTCTGGGTCCAGGTTCCCACCCCTTTGGCTCTGACCTTGGGGGCAATAGACTCATGTTGCACCACCGTGATGTGTTGCGATGGGGCCGCCCTGGGGCTGGCAGCCTGCGATGCCATAATATGGGGTGGATTGCACCCTCAGCAAGTTTGCAGATGACATTAAGCTGAGGGGAGTGGTAGAGACACTGGAGGGCAGGGATAGGATACAGAGCAACCTAGAGAAGTTGGAGGATTGGGCTCAAAGAAATCTGAGGAGGTTCAACAAGGACAAGTGCAGAGTCCTGCACTTAGGACGGAAGAATCCCATGCACAGCTACAGACTGGGGACTGACAGGCCAGGCAGCAGTTCTGCAGGAAAGGCCCTGGGGTTACAGTGGATAAGAAGCTGGATAGGAGTCAGCAGTGTGCCCTGGGTGCCAAGAAGGCTAATGGCATATTGGGCTGCATTAGTAAGAGCATTGCCGGCAGATTGTTCCCCTCTATTCAGCACTGGCGAGGCCACATTTGGAGTATTGTGTCCAGTTTTGGGCCCCCCACTACAGGAAGGACGTGGACAAGTTGGAGAGAGTCCAGCAGAGGGCAACAGAAATGATGAGGGGGCTGGAGCACAAGACTTATGAGGAGAGGCTGTGGGAACTAGGCCTGTTTAGTCTGCAGAAGAGAAGAACGAGGGGGGATTTGATAGCAGCCTTTAACTACCTGAAGGGGGTTCCAGGGAGGATGGAGCTAGGCTGTTCTCCGCAGTGGCAGTGACAGAACTAGGAGCGATGGTCGCAGGTTGCAGTGGGGGAGGGCTGGGTCGGACATTAGGAAAAGGTTCGCCCTGGGGTGAAGCACTGGGACGGGTTCCCGAGGGAGGGGTGGAATCTCCATCCTTATCGGTTTTGAAGGCCTGGCTTGACCAAGCCTGGCTGGGATGGTTCAGCTGAGGTTGGCCCTGCTTTGGGCAGGGGTGGGCTAGACACCTGCGGAGCTCCCGTCCAGCCCTCCTTGTCTAGGATTCTCTGAACTTGCTGTGGCCTGTTGGCCCAACGCAAACCACAGAGGTGCTGCCTGGGCCGTGAGCCCAGCTGGGCGTCTGCGGAGAGGGGACAGTTTGTGGCGTTGAGAAGACACCCCTGCTCGAGAAGGTAGCACCATCGCTGGCCTGCCCCCAGGCCCACCACCCCCCTCCCGCTCCCGGCCCGCAGGGCGTGGGCATGGTGGCCAGTGGGGCCTGGTGCTCGCTGCTTCAATGAGGTCACCAGCCCACGCCTCCTGGGGCTGTGTGGTCTAGTGGATAGAGCACTGTACTGGGATTCAGGAGCCCTGGGTTTTATTCCTAGCTCTGCCATTGGGTGACCTGGGGCAAGGTGCCTCACTGCCTGGTGCCTCAGTTTCCCCTCTGTAACTCTTAGAGTTTATTATAATACCACTTCTCTATGCCACCAGAGCGCTGGCTCCCTCCTCTGCCAGCTCCCTCCTCCGCTCGTGGGGTCTGGCGCTGGCTGGCTTCAGATGATCTGGGCCACGGCCACGTGGTGTACCTGTCTGACGTGGCGGGTGCTCTTCCAGAAACCCCCGGCTGGTGCCAGCAGGGATAGAGACAAGACCCGTGTGGACCTGGCCCCTGAGAGGCTCTGGCCATGGGTGGGAGACACCCAACCTTCTGTCGTGGGTGCTGGGAGAAACTTCCAAGGGCTGCTTCCCTGGTGCCAGTCGGGTGGGAGTTGGGGATAAGAGACCCCAGGGGCTGGCCCCCCATGCCCCATTCTTCGCCAGGCCAGGCGGAGCACGGCACAGCCCTTACCGCTTGCTGTTCGCATACTGGGATTTCCCGCCAAGCGCCATCCAGAAGTCAACCGGCTCCTGGCCCTCCGCGATCACCACCTTCTCTGTTTTGGCGATGAGGTCGGCCACGCTCTTCGCCATCTCCCGCTCATCCCCGCTGCAGCCCTGGGGGGCAGGGGACCACAGTCGGTCAGCTCTGTCGCAGCCCTGGGAACCCCCCTCCCAGGGGCCCAGCCCATCCTCCCTGCTGGATGGAAGCTGGAGGGCAGCAAGGGGCCAGACCCCCAGTGGGGGGGGTGCTAAGTGTCTGGGGCACCCTACAACAGTGGTGGCTAAATATTTCTCTGTCCCCAGCCCTTCGCCATTGGCTCAGATTCTCCAGCTTCAGGCCAGGTTGTGGGGCCCATGACCCCCTTCCCCCCTTGCCAGCAGGGGCTCCCATGTGTCATACCCACCTTCCCATACCACAGGTAGCAGCGAGCCTGTGTCTTGAGTACGAAGACGTCGTTGGAGTTGAGGGAGGCGGCGCGCGGGGCCAGCTCGAAGGCCTTGGTATTGTACGCGTTCGTGCCGTGCACCTGGAAGAGGCGGGTGGGCGGCGCCGGCTCTGTGCTGCCAGCCCGCGAGGTGCCGCCCTGGGGAACGGTAAGAGAAGATGTCAAACCGGCCTCACCCCGTGGCCAGGACAGGAGTGGGGTAACGGGGTCCTCTCAGGAATGGATCGAAGGCTGGGAGCCCCTTCCCCGGCCGTGGACACAGGGCAGGGGCCGGCCCCTGCTTCAGCCCTGGGGATCCACTTGTCCATTTCACCCCCAAGGCCCCTCCTGGGCAGAGCCGTTTAAAGCGAGTTGCCAGCTGCCTCGTCCGTTGGCTAAGCCGCGTATGGACCAGCCTAGCCCCGCAGCACCACTGGGAGGTCACAGGCCAGGACCCCACCCCCGTCAACACAGGTCATGGGTGGCCTGGCAGGCACGGGTGATGACGGCCACGGAGTCGTCCTGCCCGCCCTGGGCACTCACCATATACACCACCATCTTCCCCTTGAAGATGGCCATTAGGTGGGCGGGCTCCTTGCCCATGGGCACCCGCACCTGCACGGCCGCATCGTCGTACTTCTGGTCCAGGATGACGGCCTGGTAGGCGGAGGCGGTGACTTCGTCCTTGCTGGCGTGGCGGCCCTAGGGAATGGCGAGGGAGGGAGGGAATGGGCTCCGAGCGGAGGAGCAGGGGCCATGCAGCCCCTCCGATCTTGAGCCACAGGATCCTCAGCTCCCACCCCAGCTCCAACCCTGACCCAGCCCCTCTGAGAATCAGAGCAGGCCTCAGTTTCCCCATCTGGGAAATAACGATGAAGAGAGGGCTCCGCCCCTCAGCGAGCATGTGAGCCAATTAAAGGTCTGAGTTAGTGTCTGAGTGGCCCATGAAGGATGCAACCCCTACCCGGAGTTGCCCCGGCCAGCACTATCTGACTTCCCCTGAGGGCACAAAGCATCATGGGTCAGGGGAACCCCCTGTGGTGTGATCTCACCCCCAGCCCCTGCTCTAGGGCACCACGCGACGGCTGGGGAGTGCTCTGCGGGGAAGGGTTGGCCCACGGCGCATTGGCTCTGGCCCCATGGTCACAACACGGGAACAAGGTGGCGTTACATGAGACTGAATCGAGGCCAATTCAAAACAGATCCAAGGCGTTCGCGCCCAGCGCCTAATGAGCCTGCGGAACTCTCTGCCACTGGGTGCCGCTGATGCCAAGAATTGAGTGAGCGTCCCGAAGTCAGCGGACCCGTCTCTGGCTAGCAAGGGTGGGCAGAGGTTGCTCGGTTAGTGATGACATGGTTTCTGGCAGGGGTATTAACCTCCAGCGTTGGGGCGTGAGCCGATCGCCCCATTACAGACCGGGACGGGATTCGGGTGGAGATAGATCATCCCACGCCAGCTGGGCTTGGGCCCTGGGATCTTGTTCGGGGGGGTCCGGGCTGGGCAAGGCCCTGAGCCCGTCAGAGAGGGGACCCCGCCAGCGGGCTGGGCCGGGAGGGGCTGACGCACCTGCCAGATGTAGATGATGTAGTGCTCCTTGTTGTTGACTTTGTACTTGTAGAGGATGAGGTAACAGTCGCCGCCGTAGAAATGGCCCAGCCAGCGCTTCTCCACCGGTGCCAGCTCCATGTTCTCCACGCGCCAGACCTGCCGGGGGGGCCGGGAATGAGCCGAGGGCTGGCTCCTACCCCGCCCCCCGGACAGCGCTTTGCAACAGGGCGAGGGCCGTGCTGTGGGGCTAGTGAAGGGCTGCCCGCGCTTGGAGCTGGGCTGGGTCTGTGACCCTCCCACCAACAGTGCCGGTTCTGCTCCTCCTCGCCCCTGACCCAGCGGGCCTGGCCCTCAGTGCAGGGCCTCCCAGTCCTCCCCACACGCAGCTACTCTGGCCGGGTCCCCCACACAGCATCTCGCCCGGCTGCCCCCATCGACCTGAATGCGGTGCCCCAAGCAAGAGGGTCCCACGGGGGAGCCCACGTGCCCAGCAGGTCAGTGGGGGGGGGCCGGGGTTCCATCTGGGCTGAGCCACGCAGGAGGTGGGGCTGGGACAGCATCAGCTCCTGCGCCCGGCTCTCTGGCACCAGCTGGGTCCCCGGTTCTAGCCCCATTCTTTACCTCGGTCTCTCCGGAGCCGTCGTCCACCATCTTCTGCTGCGCAGCCACCGCGGGCTTGGCGTGCAGGGTGGTGGCGTCAAACTTCACCTGCTCCACTTTGGCTGGGGGGGGGAGGAAGATGGGGACTGAGGCTGGGGGGGTATCATGCACAGCTGACTCCCCCCTCCGGGACAGGCCCAGCAGGATCAGAGCCGGGGGGCAGATGGTATCGAGGGCCTGCTAGCAGTCCCCCTCCCACCAAAATGAAGCCCCACAAGAATTTGGCGTGGCTGTACCAGAGCTTCTTCCTCGGCCCCACCCGCCACACGGGAAGGAGGGGCCCAGCATGGGCCATGCTGCGATCCCCTGGCATCTTACCCACTTTGCCCAGGGTGTGGGTCTTGCCCAGGCCGCTGGTCTGGTTGGAGACAGTCCATTTCTGGAAGAGCTGCTGGAACATAGCCGACTCGGCCCCATCGTTCTCCGTCTGCACGCGGGTGCTGGGCGCGTAGTTCTTGGCTTTGATGAACCCCTGGTGGAGGACACAGCCGGTGGGCGGAAGGGGAGCGAAGAGCCTGGGGGTACCAGAGCCAGGGCATCCCGTCACCAGCCCCTCGCCCGGCCAGCCCCGGCTCCCCCACGCAATTGGCACAGCTTTAAAGGGCACGGTGGGGTCCTCGGGCGCTGCGAGGGCTGCAGGCAGGGCTGTGCCGTTGCCCGGGGGGGGCAACTTTTTAAAAGCCGCCACCCCCCCCAAAAAAAAACTCTTTGGGGCTCCACCAGGTTCCCCGTGACGGCATAGACAAAGCAGTGTGTGTGTGTGCAAAGAGGTCTGCGGGTCTGTGTAAGGTGGTGTGTGTGTTGGGTGCATGCGCAAGCGGATCTCTGTGTGTGTGCGCATGTCCACGTGTGTAAGAGGGTCTCTTTGTGTCTGTGTGCACATGCATGTAAAGGGATCTGTGTATGTGTGCAAGGGGATGTGTGTGTAAAGGGACGGAAACGCATATGTGTAAAGGGATGGGTTTGTGTGCGTGTGCGCGCGCAAGGTTCTTTGTGTGTGTGTAAGGGAATCTGTGCATGCATGTGCCTATCGGAGGCAGTGTGCACGTGCAGGGACTCTGTGTGCATGTGTGCACAGTGGATTGTGGGTGTGTGCATGTGAGTGTAAGGGGTTCTGTGTGTGTGTGCGTGCGCCTGTGGATGGCTGTGTGCGCGCAGTGGGCTGTGAGTGTGAGATCTGGCCAGCAGGGGTGCTGCAGAGCCAGGGCCTGGGGCTACCCCGGGCACCCCCCAGGCAGTGCCAGGCTCCATGTGACGCCCCTGGAAGCCAGGCCATGGCACCAGTGTGACAGCCCAGCCCGACCCCCACCCGCTGCCACACACCCAGCCCCCAGGGCTGACGCCGCCAGGGGAGAATCACCCCCTGGGGGGGGCTGCGCCCTTTTGGGGGCACTTCCAAGCATGTGATCCACAGGACTGGAGCTGCCCAGACCCTAGGGGGTTAATATCCATGGGGCTGGAATCCCCCTGACAGCCAGCAGAGGGTGCTAGGAGCACGCCCCCCTTCCCCCCCGGCCTGTGGGGCTGGGTATGGGGTGCAAGGGGCGCAAGGCAGCTCCCCTGCTCAGCGGCTGCCAGTCCTGCCCCAGCCCTCCCAACTCACCAGGGCTCGGTTCATGGCCTCCTGCTTCTCCTGTTTGCTGGAGCTCTTCCCCTTCCACACATAGATGATCAGGCCGCCCTGGTCGAGGATGTAGCAGTCCTGGGGGTGGGAGGGCAGAGGGGTCAGGGTGGGGGCTCCCCCCCGCACCACCAGCCACGGGGCCCAAGTGCACGCTGCGCCGCTGCCTGGCGGGTGCGGTGGGCAGGATCCCACAGGGATGAGTCCCCTCCGCTGTCCGCTGTGGGGCTCGAGTGAAGGGATGGAGGCGTCTTTCCTGGCCCCTCCGAGCAAGAACTGGCCCGTTCAGACGCAGGCATGGTAGGATGGCCAGAGAGCGCGGCCCGCAGGCCCCAGGCAGTGATTGGATGGGTGGGGGAGGCCGAACCTTCCCTCCCATG
The DNA here is from genome assembly GCA_007922155.1 of Mesoclemmys tuberculata. Classification (NCBI taxonomy): domain Eukaryota; kingdom Metazoa; phylum Chordata; order Testudines; family Chelidae; genus Mesoclemmys; species Mesoclemmys tuberculata. The sequence continues at coordinate 72,300,572 of ML675620.1, read as the reverse complement.
GAGCCCGTGGGGTAGGGACCTGCACTGTGCCCTGCTCAAATCAGCTGCAGAGCGACCCTCATCCAGGGCACCGTCCGCCCCTGCGCCCAGGAGGGCGACAGAGAAACTCCTCGGGAGCCTTCCATTAGGGGCCGGGGGGGGCACCTACCTCATGCTTCAGCAGGTCTTGGGTCAGGGGCCGGGTGGCGACCTCTTGGATCAGCAGGCTCCCCGCAGCATCGGAGACACTGTGAGAAACCAGACGCACCCCCAGCTCAGCCCTGGACCAGCGCATGGAGCGGGGCACGTGGGGCGCTGGGCTGAGGGAGCACTGGTCCTTTAAAAGCTGCAACCTGGACTGGGATGCTAAAGTGCATTGCACTGTCCAGCCAATCGGGGGCACTCTGTGTGAAATACCCTATTGTGCTCTAACCTCAGGGGAGAGTTTTACAAGATCTTAGGATGAGCACAGCTGCTGTATGGAAGCGAGCGCTGTAGCCAGGCCAGACCGGGTATGGAAGTGCGGGCCATGGCGTCAGGAGTAAACTTAGGACAGAAACGGGGGGAAACCAGCTGCAGAGGGTGCACAGAGAAGGAACGAAGCCCCAAAGGTGGCAGGATTTTCTCACCACAGCCCCAGAGAACTTCAGCTTTGACAAACTGTCAGAAGGGCACGACTGGAAACAGGATTTCACATCGCACACAGACCCGCAAAGACACTGGGTGAGACACAGGGATCTCCTTTCATTTGTGATGTGTGGGAGCTGGTGGAGCATCTTTTTAAATCCCTTGACAGACCCAAAGACAGCAATGAATGAGGTCTGGCTATGCCTCAGGCATCCTTTCTACCACCAAGGAATGTGTTTTATGAAAGAGCATGGCTTCCACCAGAGACTTCAAGCACCAGGGAAAACACTGAACATTTTAAGTTCAGCCCCAGTGTGGACACACGAACTAATGGATATAAACTGGCCATCACGATGTTTAGACTTGAAATTAGACACACGTTTCTAGCCATCAGAGGAGTGAAGTTCTGGACCAGCCTTCCAAGGGGAGCAGTGGGGGCAAAAAACCAAGCTGATTTCATGAACGAGCTTGATACATTTCTGGAGGGGGTGATCTGATGGGCCAGCCTAGTTTGGCAACTGAGTGATCTTTGACTGCTGGTGGTAGATATGCCAATGGCCTGGGAAGGGCTATTAGATGGGTGGGTTCTGAGTTACTACAGAGAATTCTTTCCCGGTGTCTGGCTGGTGAGTCTCACCCACATGCTCAGGGTTTAGCTGATGGCCGTATTTGGGGTCGGGAAGGAATTTTCCCCAGGGCAGATTGACAAAGGCTCTTGGGAGTTTTTCGTCTTCCTCTGCAGCACGGGGCATGTGTCACTTGCTGGTGGGTTCGCTGCACCTTAAAGTCTGTAAACCATGATTTGAGGACTTCACTAACTCCGTCCTAGGTCAGGGTCTATCGCAGGAGGGGGTGGGTGAGGTTCTGTGGCCTTACAGTCTTTGAGCTCTGCCTACATTGGCTGAAAACTGATTTGAGACCATGAAACATGAAAATATCAGAGACCAGTTGTGGAGTTAACAGATAAAAACCTTTCGGAGCAGCTACAGCCGGAGAGAGACTGAACTCTAGCCACAGCTACACAGTGCAGAGCCGGCTAAGCCTTTGAAATGGACATAGGCGCTGCCATCACAAGCGTCTCGGAAGGGACTTACAGCCACCTTCCAGCCTTCCCAGCACTGACGTCTCTCAGCGCAGCTCTGAGTAGCTCAGGGGGGATTCTGTGGGCAGTTCACCGCAGAAACAACTCACAAAGACGGAAGCTTTGCATTCAGAGTGGGTGTGCCGAAAGGAGCACAGACTAGCAGCGTGGCAGCCACGACGGGTGAGAAAGCTAGAAGAACTCGATGGACTACATGGTGATGTTGGACGTTTGCCAGGAGATCCACTACAAATTGCCTTCAGAGACAACGCTGAGCCCTATAGCGCACAGACAGCTGGCAGGATTTCTACCCCGTTACTCTGCAAAGTGGAAACGCAGCGAAAGAGGATGGTGCGGATGGGCATTATCAAGACGATCTCTGAGCCAACGGCCTGGCACGCCCTGATGGTGCCAGTTCCAAAGAAAGATGGAAAAATCTGAGTCAGTGTGGAACATAAAAGGCTTAATGACATGGTGGTGAGAGAAAAAGCTCTCCCCCCAACTCGGGAGTCATTTACACTGAACACAGACCATGAAACGCTTGTCACCCTCATCAGTGGAAGAGACCTGGATCAGACTGAGATGCTATTGCTAAGGTTAAGGCGATTTAACCTAATCACTACATATGTTCCTGGGGAAAATCTGGCCATCGCAGACACCGTCATGGAGTCCAGCCTTGCGCTCCACTCCCTGGGAGCTCCAAGACGGCGTAAATCCTGCACGGCTGCAGTGGGCCCATACAGACGGTATCAGGAAAGAGACTGCTCCAGCTACCAAGAGCAGCCTCGAGAGACACACAACCGGAGCAGCTTTGTGTTATGTTGTGGGGCTGGGCCAAGTATCTAAGGGCACTATGGCGTGACGGGAGACACTTTGCAGGGTGTGGAAAATTAAGTGAGTCAAATGGGCTTAAGATGAAAGGGGAAGGCACCGTAATTCCAAATGACATGAGAGGAGGAATCCTAAACCTCAGCCATGAAGGACACCCACGATTAACCGACTGCCATGGACGGGCCAACCAGTCCGTGTGGTGAGCGGGCACCAGCAAGAATGTAAAAAATACAAACAGCCCCACCCAACACAAAGAGCCGTTCCTAACAACACCCCTAGCAGGCAGAGCTGGGGAGAGACTAGCTGCAGATTTACGCAGATTCTGAGGACGTCATTGACTGGCACCAGGGGTTATTTTTCCACGTCTACCGTGCTGATGTGCTCAAAACATGTCGCTGTGTTATCGAGAAATTGAAGTTCACTTTTGCTCACTCCAGTATTCCAGAACAACCAGTGACGGACAATGGACCCCATTCACTGCAGCAGAATTTAAATGCTTCTGACCAAAACACAACTAGCCCACGAGCCAGTACAGAGACCGGGAGCTGTGCAGACAGCCATGCAAATCCTACTGCAAGAAGAGTTACAGAACAACACCGACAGCCGCTGTTGGGCACAGGCCAGCCCAGCTCCTGATGGGACGACAATTGGGAGCTCCTGCTCCATCTTTGGCAAATGATCCATCTCCGAAGTGGCCAGATAGGAAGAGAGTATCCAAGTGTCATAAAATGTCTAAAAGAGCCAGTGAACGCAACACAGAAGATGTCACTCAGCTAGAGAGCTGCTGGGTCGAGACCCTGGGGGCCGTGTTCATGTCCCACTGGATGGAGAACTCCAGCGGTCAGAAAGAAAAGGAATTGAGCATCCAGATCATATGTCACCAAGACCGAGAATGGAGAGTTTGAGACACTGCTGACATGAGCTGTTTGTTCCTCAGCACGCACAATCCATGGCGCAAACCCTACCGATGACGGATGCAGAAGAAGACGACCCAACGGTCCCAACCCAACCAGAGCAGGTTGTTGCGGCTAATGAACGGCCTGCGGACCATCTCGTTGCACATTCAGGTCGTGCATTGAGAAAACCAGGACGATGCCAGGACACAACAGCCTGATCTGCACTGAGCTGCAAAGACAGCGTGACTATCGCTAGGTCAACGGGGGGGGATGTAGAACTTAAAGGGGGCAGATGGACTGGGATCAACCGTGTTACCCTGCTCAGCCCCTCGGTGGGGCTGTGTGTGAAATACTGTGCCTAAGCTAACCTCGGCCAGGCCCAGCAGGGCATGGAAAGGATCTTCTGATGGGTGTGTAAGGAGGTATAGCCAGCCCAGACTTGGCGCAGAAGAACACGGCGGGATGGCTCATAGATCCTAAAGCCAGAAGGGGCAGCTGGTTGAGCCAGAGCCAGCCTGGCATCTACCACAGCCCTTGGAGAGCTGTGCAATGATGCCTTCCCTTCTCTGTTAAAAAAACACACCTTAGTTCCTGGCTGGATTTGTCTGGCATCCCCTGGGCCCCGTCCCTGGTCTGGTTCTGCCTTTGTCTGCTAGATTGAAGAGCCGTCTGCTCCCCCCGTGCAGGTATTTGTTTGAGTCACCTCTGATCGTTCTCTTGAACACACACAACAGACTATGCCTGGTCAGGCAGCCCGCCCAGCCCTGTTTGCAGACGCTGGGACGAGCGAAGCAGGCCTGCCACCTTCCTGCACCAGCCAGCAGGATGTTTATCTCACAGCTCTGCTCTTGGAATGGCTGCGGGGCCTGGGTTAGACAGGAGGTCAGAGGAGGGTCCCTGCTGTCCTTGGACCCTGTACGGCACAGAGAGGCTCTGGCTTCTGAGCAGACATGGGAGCACTCCAGGATAACCCAGAGCACGGCCCTGCGTCCTAGGGAAGAGGCTGGCATGCAGGACCGAGCACAACAGGGCCTGGCCCCCGACTGCAGGACGCAGGATTGTTACCAGTCACAATTCTCCTGCCCCTTGTGCAAAAGCCTCAGTGGAGACTGAAAAGCTGCCAAGCGGGCGCAGATTCCCTGACTTGCTTTAGGAAGGAGGCACGTCAAGAGTTGTGTTGCTGGGGGGAAAGCCCTTTGAGAAGGGGTTAGCTCCTGGGACTATCCCCTCTGGGAGCTGAGCACGTCAAGGGGCATCCAGTATGGAAACGTGGTCGTGTTTTCTTACAGAAGCCTCTCCTGTTCTGCAGCTGTTCCTGCTGTCTCTGGAGGAGGCGTATTTCTTGATGCAAGCACCAGGGGGTGCAACCCATCATTAAGAAGGTAATAGGGAGATTGGAGAAAGGGGAATACATTGCAATAGGGGATTAACTGGTGGAACTCATTGCTGCAGGAGGCTGCTAGCCAGCTAGTGCTTTGGGGAGTGAATTTGGGGGTGGATTGATGGCCCTGGGGACTGAAGTCTTTTTTAACCTCAGATAAGATGCAGTGGAGGCATGCCAGGGGACGGGAGAGTCTTGGGGGTGGGGTTCACACCTGCCCTTCCTGTGCAGGGAACTCCTCCTTCCCCCGGGGCTGACAACTCCTCCCCCTGTGACTCACTGGTACAGCTTGAGGAAGGTTTTCATCTTCTGGTCCACCACAGTGTCGGGGATGGCTGGCTTGATCTCCCTCCGGTCCCCCAGCACGTGCATGAGAACCTTCATCAGCCCCGGGGAGGCTGCCTCGTTGTCGCCGTCCACCACACCCACCTGGGCACGCCCGCCCCGCTCACGGTCCCGGATGTCCTTGGCCAAGTTCATGCCCTGCACCACAAAACAGGCCATAGGGCCAGCGCCACATGTCAGAGCAACCCAGGCCGGGCAGCAGCCGCCAGGGAGTTGATTTATGGAATCCTAGCGAGGGCCAGAGGTCAGGAGTGGACGGGCAGCACTGGGGTAGCAGGGGGCTGCGGGTCGGGATTGAAGGGACTGGCAGAGATATGGGGGGGGCAGGATTGGCACAGCAGGGGGCTGCGGGTCGGTTTTGAGGGGACTGGCAGAGGTGCTACAGTGTGAACCATACCCAGGGTCCCCTCGATCAGAGCTTCTGGGCCCCAGTAAAGTGTACCCAGTAAAGTGTAAACCTACCCCCGTGGGGGCCCTGGTGGGGGCCCATCCGGGTCCCTGGCCAGGAAGAGGTGCCAGTGATGTGGAGGATTCAAGTCAGCTGGGAAGCCCCCAGGAGGACACGTCCCCACCAGGTCTCACTTCTCTGGGCCCCACCCAATAACCAGCAGGGGCTGGGTGAAAGGTCCCCAGCATCCAAGGCCGCCTGGCGCTCACGCAGTCCCCCGGAGCCTCTGGCCCCGCCCAGCTGGGACGCTGCCCCAGTACCTTCAGCCTCTCGGTGCGGTTGCTCTCTGGCCCGTTCCACTGGATGATGAGCTTGCCCAGGTCCAGCAGGAAAACGTCCCCCCGGTTGAAGCTGTTCCAGCTCATCTCCACCTGCAGGAGAAAGGCAGCCAGGTCAGTGGGGGAGCACAGAGGCAGAGGGTAGGGTTCCTGGGTTCTCTAGCTCCAGAGGGTTCTCCCTGAAAGGGGAGTTAAAGGAGGATCTCCACAAGCTGGTAGCAGTACAGGGCCTATGACACACAGCAATGCAGTTGGGAGTCCACTGCACGGAAGGCAGCATTAAAAAAAAACTCTGTCCAGGCAGCATTATTCCCCAGTGCCTAGCAGCTCCCCCTTTACATCGAATTACATTAGCCTCCTTTGCTATGGCCACAGCCCCCCTCCTCCAATAAAATGCAGTTGCTCTGGGGTGTAGTGTGGCAGCTCTTAAACAGCTGCACGGCAACACTGTGCAGGGATTACCTGCCCAGGGCTGAAATGCAGCCACCTCTAGGGAGGGGCACGGCTGCTGGCTAACAATGCCCAGCGGCTCCATGCAGACATTTAGGACGGGAAGTGGAGGAGAAGTACGGGGGCCCGTGTATACCCTGGCCTGAGCTGGCTCTTGGCTAGTAGCCTGGCTCGCAGCAAAGGGCCCCAGGACGCCGGTTGAAGCTGTGGGGGCGTCTGCCCAAAGCCAGCGTGCTGCCGTGACCGAAGGGGGGGCTTGTGCCAGCCGCTCCCAGTCACTCACCTCGCCAGCCACCACGTTCTTCTTGCCCTTCACATGCAGCAGCCGCTGCACATTGTACGTGTTGGTCTCCACGTGCTTCATCCCCGAGGCGACGCCGCCCTTCTTATAGCTGGGGGTGGGAGGAAAGGTCGGGTCAGCGCTGGGAGCCCCAGGGCCTTGCAGCTGGGATCCCCCAGCCCACCCAGGCCTTTGCAGACATGAAAGGGTTAAGTCCAGGATCACTCTCCCCATTCGAATGATGTTGGGGGGTGTGAGATAGAACCCAGAGTCCTGGCTCCCTGCCCCCTGCTCTAGCCACTAGTCCCTGCTTCCTCTCAGACCAGGTAGCTGGTGCCTGAGCTCAGGTCCCAGCAAGTCTGGGGAAACTGAGTCCTCTAGCTCCGGGAACAGAAACCTGCTGTTCTGCAGAGGCCTCTGCTGGTGGGGTGGGGGCGTTCCCCACCCTGGCCTGGGCAGAGAGGCCCCTGCCTGTCCCCTGCCTGCGCTGCCTTGCGGGCACTGCTTGCTCCCATAGCCAGTGGGGTGTGGATCCATTCAGGGGCCGGCCAGCAGGATCTGGATCCCCACAACCCCATCTGGGGGGCGTCAGTCCCGGCTCCGGCGGGAGGGGGCTGCGGCCGAGCTGCTCTCTTTGCCTCTTAGCCATGGCCAACGGCAGGGCTTGAACCCAGCCTGGAGAGCGTGGGGCTGGCGGCTGTTGGTGTGGCCCGACGCTGCTGGAGGGGGCACGTGGGTCTGGGGGGTTTGGAGTGGCCCCCCGGGGCCCTACGTACGTGAGTCCCTGTTTGAAGTAGCCCCGGAAGGCCTCGCTCTCGTTGCCCTGGGACTCGCGGTGCTGCACGGCCACCCCACCCAGCTGCTCATCCAGCTGCATGGTGTAGATGGCAGCCGCACCCTGCTCGTCCTGCGATGACTCCCGGCCCACCCAGTAGTGGATGTCGTAGGTGAAGCTGTTCCCGCTCTTGTGCGTCTGCGGCCAAAGGACACGGGGTCAGTGGCGGGCGCGGCTGGCGGGCAGGGCCTCTCTGCACTCGGCCCACGTCGCCCAGGGGCTGGGCACCAGGCCCGCTCACGCTAGCCCTGGCCTGGCCCCAGCCAGGCTCACGCCTGCAGCACCACACAGGTGCATGCCTCTCGCTGGGACGGAGCAGGCCTCTTTTGTGATATTTTGATGAGGCTGGCCGGTGCCTCAGTTTCCCCTGTGCGCCCTGGCACTGCCCCATGGTTGGCAGGACCCAGTGTGCACGTGGGACAGGGGATGACGCAGTTGGGCTGGCCTCCCGCTCGCTGGGCCGTGGGTCCCGTATCAGTGGAGCACGCTGGGGAAACTGAGGCGCAACTGAGATGCCTGAAAATATGCCAGCCTGTTCCCCTTTTATCACGTTTGCCCCGGCTGGCACACGCACCCACCTGCACGCCCAGTTGCCCCGGCTCGCTCCCTAGCTTGCTCCCCCACACAGACAGCCCCCCCATGGGGCAGGCTGCCCCATTGCACCATTGCCCAGCTTGCCACCCGCCTGGGCAGTTGAGCAACACGTGAAGCTGGCCACTCCAGAGGACTGAGCCTCCCACGCCCTGGAGGGCTCCCCTCTGCCCCCCCTGCCCTCCCCAGCTCCGGCCCAGGCCTCCCGCTGACCCCTACCGAGAGCAGCACGTAGCAGTCTCCCTCGAAGAAGTTCCCGTAGCTTTTGGACGGCACCGGCACCATCTCCATTTTCTGGGAAGGGAGAGAAAGGAGCGGCGCTGCGTCCGGGAACCCCCTTGCCTGTGGCAAAGCAGTGCAGGCTTCCCAGGCTTGCAGGGGGGGCCCAGGGACCCAGGTGCCCCCCCTCTGGGGCCAGCCTGACCTGCAAGCTGCGCTGGGTTAACCTCTTTGCCGCTGCTTGCGACAGGCGGCCTGACGTCCCTCAGAGCTGGGGTCCCCCTTGGCCCTGGTACGCTCGAATCCCTGGGGGGATCCTCCAGCCCGTGTTATGGGGGGCTCAGCCCCACGAGGGACCTGTCTGGCACCCAGGACACCAACTGTGAGCGCTGCCTTTCTTGGCCCCTTGGAGCCGCCCCCTGCCATGCCCCACAAGGAGACCCCACATCAGAGCATGGGGGTGAGTAGCTCTGTAGGGAGCGTCCGAACCCATCCGGCACCAGTGACCCAAGAGGAGCCCTTGGCCTCGGGGGTGGGGGTGGGCGCTCCTGGCCTGGAGTCTGGGGTGGGGCCGCGTTCCCTGCCCGTGCGGCCCCAAGACGTGCTAGCGGGCGAGGCCATGACAGTGGCTCTCACTGGAGCCCCAGTGCCGGCTCTGCAGAGAGCGACTGGGTCCCGCGCATCACCCCCAGGCCCCGCCGGGTCCCGAGCACCCACCTCGATTCTCCAGCTCTGCAAGCCGGGCGTGGTTCGGTTCAGCATCTTGGTGACTTTGGCGGTGAGTTCCGGCATGGCGGGCAGCGGGCAGGGTCCTGTGGGGGGTGGGGGGCAGCGCTGGTGACACCCTCGTCAGCACTCGTTAGTAACGGAGACGCTGAGCCCAGCCCCAGCTCAGCGAGGCGGAGGGGCTCGGTTCTGGGTCCGGCGGGGTCGGCGGGTGCTGACCTCGCTCAGTGCGCGGCTGGGGGGGCAGCTGGTGGGTTGGCACCGTCACATCTGCTCTTTGGACCTGGCTCTGCCCAGAACCCGAAGTGTCCCTGGTCTGGTGCCGGCGCCTTTCCCTAGTGTCTTCCGTCCCCCCGGGTCCTGCTTACCCAGCTGTGGCTTCCCCCTGCCCCCAGGCGGAGCTGCTGAACCAACTGCCCCCTCCTCCTCTGTTCCCAGCAGTGCCCGCCTGCTGGACTGGCTCTGTGCCCCACGGCCTGCTCTGCATCTCTGCCTGGGCCCAGCAGCTGCCCTATGGCAGCCTGGGGGGTCAACAATCAGGCCGCCCGCTCTCACCCAGGGATCCAGCAGGCTGGGTGGGCCGGGGTGGGCAGTACCCGTGTGTGTTTCCTGTGCTGGCTTGGCCCTGTGGCCCCTGGTTGAATGCCTGGTCCCAGCCTGGCTGGCAGCTGCCAAGCTGGCATCTCCCCGGGGCGGTGGGGGCTTTACAGCCCGCTGGGACGCAGCGCGGGGTGCCACGCTGGCATAGGGCGGCGTGTGGCCAGGCCTCCATGCTGCAAGCCGCCTGCCTCCTATGCCCCTGCCAGCTGGGGCCCGGCTGCTGTGGCACATGGGCCCAGCCGGGCTGATAAACCTCCGTGCCAGAGGCCAGAGGGTAGCTGCCCCATGTGGGATGTCCTGGCTACTGGGGGAGGGTGTGGGGTGAAAACCAGATGCCTGGCCCCAGCCAGAGATCCGGGGGCACGATCGCGGCTTCAGTGCCTTAGACCTGGCTCCGGACCTGCCACCCAAAGCCGCCCAGGCTGGGGCAGTTACCCGCGGGAGGAGTGTTCGGTGCTGCTTGCCCCCTCCCACTCCCCGGCACGGACACGGCCCCTCTGGGCTCTGTTGCTCTGGGTGTGTGGGTCAACCTGCTCCCCGCCCCACTCAGACCAACCCAGCTCTCCCGGCGCCTGCGCAATGGCGTGAGCCAGCGCTCAGGGCCCGTCAACCCCTGAGGAACCTGCCCCAGGTGTCTCCGGCAGCTGATCTCAGCCACCCGCCAATCCCGTCGCCGACACCCTTGCCTCAGTTTCCCCACTTGCAGCAAGGAGATACTGGGGCTGCCTGGGGGCTGGCTTGCAGAGACATCCGCTGTGGGGCCGCTGGCCCCGGGGGCTGCCAGAGACACCACGCCCTTGCCACCTCTGCAAGGCGGTCGGCTGACACCCCTGAGAGCCGAGGGCAGGGCCGCTGTGCGTCCCAGCAGGGGTGGGGCTGGAGGGAGGCGCTGGCCATTGGCACCCGTCAGGGGACGGTGCCTGCCCCTCTGAGGGGAGGGCACAGTGGAAGGGGTCTCTGCTCCCCCAGGTGGCCCCGATCCAAAGCCCAACGATGTCAGTGGAAAGGCACCAGCGCTCTGGATCAGGCCCTATATCAGGCGCTTCCCCAAAAACCACCAGTGAGGGGCCTCCACTGCCCACCTGCCCCCCGCCCTGGGGACAGAGGGGCCGGCGAGCATTTGGGGCTTGGCTCTGAGATCTGCGCCCCCAGGGCTTGCAGGGCAACGCCAGGCCAAGGTGCCAGTCCCCCACCGCCGGCCCCTTACCTCTGCTGCGGTGCGAGCTCAGCGGGGGAGAGACGAAGTGTCTCAGGCAGCAGCTTGCAGACGCCTGGTACCTGTGCAAAGTGCTCTCCTGCCGGAGACGGAGAGGGCCGACCTTTGTCCCCTCCTTCGCCTGGGTCTGCCTTCGCCATATAAGGGCAGGAACCCGGGGAGCCAAGGTCCGTGGGTCCCTTGGGAGCTTCCCGGTTGTGCCTTGGCACCGTTACTCCCCGTTTATTGCCTGGGGCACGGGCATGGCTATCTCGGCCCAGATCTGTCCCCTGGGCCACGCCACGGCCCTGCAGCGGGAGGCACTTGGAACGGAGCCAGGCCAGGTCCCCGTGCGGCTCCAGAGCTGAATCGCCCAGGGACTCAGCAGGGAAAGGTCACAGGTTGCCACCAGAGGTGTCGAGTGGTGCACTGGGGGGGCAGGGGGGGCCTAGGTGTCTGCTCCTCCCTGGCACTTCAGATGGGGCCAAAGTTGCAAGTGCTCTAGCAGGGCTGGGTGGGCAGGATGGCTCTGTCTTGGCTGGGCTGGGGCGCGCCGGCTTGGCCCCCGTCAGCTCCACTCGGCGCCCGTATTCGGGGCCCCCTGCTTACTGCAGCCGGAAAACAGAGCTTGGAAGCACTGCCCCCCCGCCCCATGCCCGTGTTTGAAGGGGGACGTAGGGGCTCTGCTCAGGCTGGGTGGGTCAGGGACGTTCTGGAGCCGGGGTTAATTTAACAGCCCTTGTCAGCAAAGCCGGGCCGGTGCCTGGCTGGGAGCTCCCCCGGGGCGCCCAGGTGCTGCGGGCTCCGGGCTGGCAGCGGGACTCTGCTACCGTGGGACTTTGCTACCTGGGGTGAGGGGACGCACAACTCCCCACACCTGGGAATGTGCGGGTGGCAGCACCCAACCCACCGCCGGGCATCCTGGGTAACGCGCACCCCACCCGCCGCCGGGCCTTCTGGGTAAAGCGCACCCCACCCGCCGCCCGGCATCCTGGGTAACGCGCACCCCACCCGCCGCCCGGCATCCTGGGCGTGCCGGGCCGAGTGCCCTTGTCCCCCACTAAAGACCCAGGGACCTGCAGGCAAAAGGGGCCGCGGAGGCGAGCGCTGAAGCTACCTGCAGGGCTGGAGCGAACCCACCACGCCACCGACGTCTGCCCCAGCTGCGTGGAGCCCTCGGGCCAGAGGCGCCCAGCCTGCTGCCATTGTCTGGCGCAATTCCCTGGCAGATCCCTGGCTCCAGGGTAAACCGGTCCCCGGAGGCTGTGCGCGCTGCTCGGGCTGGAGGCAACAAATGCTGCTGTCCTGTGCTGGGCAATATCGATTCTCTGTGAATTAGGGACAGGCCCAGGCTCCTGCGCTCCGGTTGGGATCTGAACTGCCTTAGAACTGGGGGGCGGGCTGGACCCCAGGTTCGGTTCCAGCCCCCTCCAACACTGACAGACTGAGGGAGGAAGCATTGCCCTTCAAAGAGCTGGAATTCATCGTGCTCTGCACTGTTCGCTGGAAGGTTTTCGTGGCCGGCACCAATCGCAGCTGCAGGCCTGAGGGATGTGCTAGCGGCCTTCAGTCAGGCGAAATGGAAGAAGCCATTAAACTCCAAGATAGCAGGAGAGAGCAGAAGCCAACGCCCAAGGCACCATGACATCTGCAATGCTGATCAGCAGCCAAGCCGAGGGAGTTTCCCGGCGAGGGACTGCCAGTGAAGTGGCTGGGCTGCAACTGGCTGCATCGGTGTGGGGCAGACATAGCAAGCCAGCAAAGAGCAGGGTAACAGACAGCAAGTGAAACAGGCAGGCCCGGCGCCCTGAATGGGAGCAAAGACAGTGTTCCTTGGGGCATAGGACTGGCTGGAAGGCAGGCCTGGGAATTGTGAGCAAAGGAAGCGCCTCCTGGTGTTTGTTCCTACTGTGATCAGGGACACAGGCCTTTCTCGTCTGTAACTAAAGAACAAAGAAAGCCCTGACTGTAGCATCCATTTCTCCACCGAGCAAAGCCTCGGACACTGGAGAAGTGTTCAGCTAAGCAGTAACAACCTGTCCGTCTGCCGGACAGTGACGTTCTTGGGAGCTGCACAGCAACAGCCAGGCTAAAACGCAGGTTCCTGCTATCTGAGCTCAAGGGGAATCGCCATCAGATCTAGCAGGACATGGCCTATGACACACAGCTGGGCCACTCTGATTCCAGCCAGCAGAAAGTGACACCTACATGCTGGCTTGTTTAACACAAGCTCTCCACTATGTCCCTTCCGGTGCCCGGATGAATAGGCAACCAGGGGGCCCTCGGAATCCCAGACTGTGTTTCCCACAATGCACTTCTCCAGCTCCATCAAGGTGACTTTGCCCATTGGCTGTTGGCCTAACCTGCAGTTTTGCCTCAGCCAAAGGGGAACAGGTGCTTTCCACCCAGACAGGCCTTGTGCGGGAGTCAGACTGGGAAAAAAATAATCGAGCTGTGGTCTTTGCCTAAGCCCCACCCACAAAGCTCCTGGACAGCCAGGGAGGGGCCAGCGTGGCGCATGGGCACGGGCCAGCCGGTTCTGAGCCTTGCTCTTTGGGCGCACGGACGGAAGGGCAGAGTGTGCCGCACTTTGGGACAGCCCGAGGCCAAGTCCCTATCGCCGGCCTCGTTCTCCCGTGGGGACAGCAGAGGGGGCCAGGGTGCGGGGCTCAGCTGAGACCCCACACTGGGTCAGGGGCTAAGACGGGCCCAGAAGTCCCCGGAGCCCCACTGTTTGTGTCTGTGGGAGCCATGAACACACCGAGCAGCAAAGGAGCCCCCCAAGTGGGAGGGGGTGGCGGTGGATGGAGGGGGCACATTCATCCTGGTCACTCAGGTCTGGGCTGACTGGGGAGAATGAAAGTCTCCCCAGTCATCGAATCCTAGCAGATGAGGGTTGGGAGGGACCTCAGGAGGGATCTAGTCCCACCCTGCTCACAGCAGGGCCTGCCCCGATTCAACCATCCCAGCCAGGGCTTGTCAAGCCGGGCCTTAAACACCTCTAAGGATGGAGATGCCCCCCCAGGTAACCCATCCCAGGGCTTCCCCACCCTCCTCGGGAAACAGTTTGTCCTGATACCCACCCTTGACCTGCCCCACTGCAAGCGGAGACCCTTGCTCCCTGCTCAGGGTCATTAGTGCAGCCCAATATCCTGGCAGGCCTGGCAAATATTTACCCAGCTAATGGGAAGCAAAACCAAAAGAACCCTTGAGAGCGACTCTCGCTTTCTGTCTCCATCAGCGGCAGGAGCTGCGTGACTCACCCCCCAGCCTGGGACGAAACCACCAGGGACCCAGGTGTCCTGCCCAAGTGCTGCCAGCCCGGGGCTGGCTTTGCAGCCCAGGTCACAGCGTGGCTGGTCCCGCGGCCAGAGGCCTGGCTTATGTGCTGCACTCAGTGTCTGTTGGAGACGGGGGCCCTCCTCCATAATCAGCACGTCCGGTAATGCAAGGCGTGGGCGTATTTCTCCAGTCACCAGTCCAGAAACGGCCCCCTCCGGAGAGGCCCCAGGGTGCGTTCCCTGAGGGGGGCGAGGGAGGGGTTTTGAGGGGGGCCATCGGCCTGTTTTATTGCTTTACAGCACAGAGGAGCTGCTCTTATCTTATCTCCTCCGCCGAGCCAGCACAAGGGGCCCCGGGCCTGCAGGGCTTCCCGCTGCTCCACGCCGGCCCAGGCCTGCGGCTCTCCCCGGGAAAGCAGCACGGCAGGGAGGGCAGGCCCTGAGCTCGGCCTGCGTTAAAGTCGCTAGGGTTGGAAAGACCCTCCCGGCTCCCAGCGCTCATTGTGGGGTCCCCGCCACACCCCGACTCAGCCGCTGCAGCACCCCAGGCAGCCAGCAGAGGGAGCCCCGATCCCCAGAGCAGCCCCACGCCTCTCCCAGAGCCAGGAGAGAACCCAGGCATCCGGGTTGCCAGCTTCCCCCTACTCTAACCATTAGGCCCCACTTCCCTCCTGGAGCCAGGCAAGAACCCCAGGCTGCCAGCCCCCGCGCTCCAAGCACTAGTCCTCACTCCCCTCCCAGAGCCAGGTGAGAACCCAGGCACCTGAGCCCCCACGCTCAACCACTGGCCCCTGGGTGGCGTGGGGGCGGGGCAGAGTGAGGGCAGGGCCTCGGGGGGACAGGGTAGGTACCCACCGGCAAGACCCAAAAGTCAGCACCTGCGGGGCTGCATGTGCTGGGGGGAAGCAACGGAGACAGGGCCTGGCTGATTTTTTCCAGCTTCTCAGTGGGAACAGCACAGCCCCCGTCCTGAGGCAGCGGCTTCTCAGGGGCCATCAGGCCATGGCCCTGAACAGGGCCGGACCAAGCTGCCTGATTCCCTCCAACGCTGCCCGCCGGGCACCACACCGCGGCCGCCTCCACGGAAGGGCAGCTGGGGGGGCTGGCTCCCGGTTCACTCATGGCAGGACTGGACAGGGCACCTGCTCCGGGCTGAGGGCGTTGGCCACCGTGCCCAGGGCAGCAGGCCTTAGAACCACACGCGTGCCGGACGCGCCAGCTGCACTGCTGGGCGGATGTCCCCGGAATTGCCCTGCCGTTGCTGTGCCTGCATGTCTGCAGCGGCGTGGTAGGCCCGGGGTTGCACGCGCCAGTTCTGGCATGGGAAGGGGGCTCAGCCTCTCCTGCTCCCAGGCTTTCCAGAGCCAACCTGTCCACCTGGGGGGGCTCCCCGGAGAGCAGCGAGCTGGCTACGCCCTGCATTCTGCGCTGACTGTGAGCCCAGGCTCACCGTGTCTCGGGAGCCGCTCGCTGCTCATGTGGCCAGAAAGCGGGACTGGGGATGGATGTCTCTGCCCCCTGGCTGGGTGGAAGGCAGCATCTTGGATCCCTTCCTCCCCTGCTGCTGCGTCCCCCCCCCAGCAGCTGATCGCCAGAGCCGAGATGAGGGAGGAACTGACTGCAGGGACATCCTGGTGCACATCATTGTCTGGGACCAGCTGGCCATAAACCCCACACGGCTGCAAGGGGGCATTGGGTGCTGAGCGCCTGTGTCTGCTCCATGCTTCTGTGTCTCCAGGCCAGGGAACAGCTCCTGGCTAGGGCCCCCTTAGAGCTGCTGCTTCAAATGACCAGTCCTGGGATCCCCTCAGCCTGGCGTTCGCCTCTCTGCTGTGCCGTCTCAGGCATGCCCCCAGCCAGGCGGATCACACTTGGGCAGGGAATGGCCCCGCTCCTGGAGCCCTCCTCTCTCCAGAGCCAGGGATATTTAATGGAGGAGGGGGCATTTCCTGGGGCTCACATGGTGAAGGTGGTTCTCCCCCTGAATCCCGGAGGCCCCCGCTCCATGGAGAACCCGAGGTGCCCCATGAGAGGGGCTGGCGAAAGCAATCTGGAGACTGGAAATGGTTGGGCGGTAACGGAGGGTGACGCGGGTGAGCTGTGACTGTGCCTAGAGCCACGAGGCCTGAACACGGCAGCCGAGGAAGAGCAGCTCCATGCGATGGAACAAGGAGCGGTTTTTTCCCAGTGCCCTGGCAGACTGGAGGCTGCCCGCATGCAGTGCCCTGCCCTGCGGATCCAGATTTACCCCTCGCTAGCCACCTAGCCCAGGGGGTCGTTCCCAGGGCTGCAGCTAGGGCGGCTGCGATGGGGTGTCGGGAACTGCCAGGGAAGATGATGAAGCTAACATGCTCCGAAACATGAACCGTAGGGTGTCGGGCGGAGCACCACACTGAGCCCAGATAAGGACGTCAGCAGGGCACCGGACGGATGGCCCATTCGCTCAGCTGCCCCTGAGATGAGGCCACCCAAGACCGATCGGCTATTTTTTAAGAAAGATGAATTCAAACTGGAACAGGTGCAGAGAAGGGCGACTAGGCTGAGCTGCGGAATGGAAAACCTGCCTCATGAGAGGAGCCTCAGAGAGCTTGGCTTGTTTAGCCGAACCAAGAGAAGGCTGGGGGATCTGATTGCTCTCTCTAAATACATCCGCGGGAGAATACCAGGGAGGGAGGGGAATTGCTTTAAGTTCAGCACCAATGTGGACACAAGAACTAATGGATATAAACTGGCCACCAGGACGTTTAGACTTGAACTTAGATGCAGGTTTCTAACCATTGGAGGAGTGAAGCTCTGGACCAGCTTCCCAAGGGGAGCCGTGGGGCAAAACACCGAGCTGGCTCCAAAGCTGAGCTTGACACATTTCTGGAGGGGATGGTCCGATGGGCCAGCCCAGTTTGGCAATGAGCCGATCTTGGACCACTAGCGGTAAATCTTCCCAATGGCCGGTGATGGGACGTGGGATGGGTGTGTTCTGAGTTACCACAGGGAATTCTTCCCGCGTGTCTGGCGGGTGAGATTTACCTCCATGCTCAGGGCTTAGCTGATCGCTGTATTTGGGGTCGGGAAGGAATTTTCCCCCAGGGCAGATTGGCAGAAGCTCTGGGTTTTTTCGCCTTTCTCTGCACCGTGGGGCAAGACTCATTTGCTGGTGAATTCTCTGGACCATGATTTGGGGATGTCAGTCACCCAGTCAGAGGGCAGGGTCTCTCGCAGGAGTGGGTGGGTGAGGTCTGTGGCCTGCGTTGTGCAGGAGGTCAGACTGGATGATCATAATGGTCCCTTCTGAGCTCAGCGTCTATGGGGCTGCAATGCTAATGCTAAGCTACGAGACCCCTAGGGCGCAGCTCAGCGCATCAGGGCACCGCCAGGCCAGGCTGACTTCAGCAGGACCCTGCCTTTGCCAGCACGAAGCGGCCGGTCGGCAGTGCAGGAGAGAAGACAAGTGGTGATACTGTCGGGGCGCAAGGCGCAAGCGGCTGCCTTCGGGTGAATCCACAGCCAGTCACGGCCCTGGTTAAAGGCAGTGGTGCTGAGCACCTTCTGTCAAACTCAATGGAAGGAGTAATTAAGCCATTTATGCAGGCGAGAGAGCTACACACAATGGGGGTGACGGCCCAAGGCACAGGGCAGATCAGAGCTGATTCAGGAGGCAGCAGGGTTTCTCGGCTCGCACCTACAGGAGGGCGAGGAGACGGGTCAGAGCCTCTGTGCTGCAGGCAGGAAGGCCAGAGAAGGCATTGCAACAGAGCCCCAGAGAAGCAGCAGAGCAACAGTGCTTCTTGGGCACAGAACCCGCAGGAGTGGGGGGCAGAGGGGATTTCTGAGCAAGGGAATGGCTGGCTGGATGAAGTTAGGGAAGCGGGACCACGTGCACATGGTAAAACCCACCGAAGAGCCCCCCGAAGAAGCTCCTTAACTCATCGCATCCCTCTCTCCTCCTGGCATGTCCCCATGGGCAAGCTGCTCTGGCCGAGGAACAGCGAGACACAGAACGAGCCGGCACGGTTGGGTGGGACGCAGGGAAGCCAGCAGTTGCATGGCCACGCCCAGACTGAGCACACAAGACAGGGGCCGTGGCGTTGGGCCATTCCCAGTACAGCGTGGGTGGGCGCTGGGGTCCCTCAGCCCGGCTGGCGACAATGCAGGGGGAAACCCTGGGAAGGCAGCAGGGGAGCCCAGGTCCCTGACGAGATACGGTTTTGTGGTGGCGCCGGCGGCTGAGTGTCCCTGGCTGGGTCTAACAGTACAGACAACCCAGTTGGGGCACACGCTGGTTGAGCCACGTCCAGCGGCTCGGTGTCAGCAACGGATGGAAAGCCCTGGCGCAGCAGCGGGGCCAGTCTCCCCATCCCAGTGCTGGCCGTGGAGAAGCAGGACGTTCACCTCCACCCCAACCGCCGGCAATGCAGGAAATGGCATTTACCCTGTCACATAACGCACAACCCGGGGGGGGGAGGGCTCCCCCCAAGACGTGACCAGGCAGCAGATTCGGAGCCTGGATCGCAGTGGGGGGGGTCCGGCGGTGCTGGCCTGTTCCCTACAGGCCTGCGAGCAGCTGTGTAATGATCCCACAGGCAGTGAGCTGGGTCCTGGCAAAGCGCACTGGGGAAGAGAGAGCCAGGTGTGTGGGGCCAGGAATCAGCTGGTTCCCCCGGGGACAAAGGCATCTAGTGAAGAAGTTGGCCTCAGGCATGGCGGGGACCCGAAGCTGGGCTTGGATGCCAGGCATAGTCACCGCGGTCGGTGCATGGCCCCTGCCGCGTGGGTACGGGCCACGGCTGGCGGCAGGAGATGCAGGGCGACCCGGGCTGGCGCTGGGCGCTGCTCTTAGGCTGAGCGGTCTGCATGGGCGTGACCGCTGACAGGTTTGCACTACATGGGGCCAACCTGGTAGCCCCAAACTGGTTCCTAGGCAGAGCCAGGGCGCCCAGCGTCGGGGTCCATGGGCCGCCCCGCAAACACGGTGCTTGTCGGGGAGCTGAGTTATTCGGTGCGTGAGCACAACAAGAGTGTCACAGGGCCCTGGGTCGACGGGCTGGTGCGGTCCCCGCTAGCGCAGCGTCCCGCTGCAGCCAGGACTTCGGCCACCGTTGTGAATCCAGCACCCAGCCACAGCTCCTCAGAGCCAGCCAAATAACTACCCCCCCGACGACGGCCAGCATCTGTCAGCCGACTCCTTGCCATCCCGCACGGCTGTGTGTGTGGGGCGGGGAGTTTGGGGCGGGGGGAGAGCCCTGCCCCAGACCCTTTTGGGCCAGACTCAGTGCCCCTCATGGCCCACCCTCCTGGCTATGGAGGGTATTGCCGGCTTCTCCGCAGCCCGTGAACGTCTGGGGTGCCGTAGCGAGTGGCGGGCAGGAGCCAGGGACATTAGGCTCTGCAGAGGTGTGATGCTGTCTCTCCACCACCCAGGGCCTGCGGGCTGGGGCTGGGTCCCCGGGCTCCGCAGCGGGTCGTGCACTGCGGGCTGGCCTGGCTACGGGGCAGGCAGCGGGCAAGGCCGTTTCCCATTATTGGGCCCAGGAGCCTTCAAACATTAACCTGCATTTCCTCTCGGCTGCGGGGAGCGAACGCGTAGAAGCTATTTATAATGTTGACTCTGCGGCAACCTGTGGACTTTCCCAGGGCCCCCCCCTACTCCTCCAGGGCCCTACGTGGGCATCCCGGGGTGAGTCCTAAAGCTCAGAGCAGGGGCCGGGCAACTCTGCCCCCTGGGCCGGCGCCAGGATTTGCGCTGGAGCTGCCGGGCGTCAGCTCTGTTGCGGGCATGCTGGCTCCCTGCCCAGTCACAGCAGATCAGACCCCTTCCTGCTGGGTGGGGGGTGCAGGGTGCCCCCTTGGCCTGGCACCCCCCAACCTGCCCCCCCGCCCCTCCCGCTTCCTCCTAGCTCTGTGCTCAGGCCCACGGAGGCTGTCGGCTCTCTCAGCGCCTGCACCTCACGCTTTGTGTGGGGTTTGACTCTCGGGCCAGCGTCCTTGCCCTAGGCTCTGTAGTGCTGGGGGAGCCAGGGCAGGGGCCAGACGCCAGGGGGATGGCCTCCTGGCAGCTGGTGTTGCTGGGCAGCTGTGTGTGCACCCACTGGCGCTTTCTCCGCGCGGGCAGCGCCATCCCGGGGTAAAATGAGCCACGTGGCCTGCGCCGGGGTCAGACAGGCCAGGGTGGGGCATGGTTGCCTGGCCAGGAGCTGGTGTCGGGAGCTGTCCAGGTGTCTGAGTGGGGGGCAGAGTCTGAGAAGGACCCACGGGGGGGAGGGAGAGGAGCAGGTGGCCAAGAGGCAGGGCGGGTCAGGGAGGAGACAAGCGCTTCGGAGCCTGCCCCACCCACGTCCCCTGCTCTGCATCCCCACTGCTCTGCCCAGGGGCCGAGCTTAGCTGGGCCCCGAGAGCTGGGTGACTTGCTGTTTCCGTGAGCTGGGGGCTGCCCCCGTCCTGCTGCTCTCTCCTTCCCGGCTGCACAGAGGTACTGGGCAGGAGGTGGGGGGCACGGAGCCCAGGGTTTCTGGCGGGAGAGGAGGGGCCTGAGCTGCAGCAGGGGCATGTTTGGGGGCAAAGGCCTTGTCTTGGCCGGGCAGGCCCTGCCCCACGGCGTGCCAGCTGCTCACTCCGCATCACTCGTCCAGCTCAGCCGGTGGCCCCATGGTGCTCTGCCCCCAAATTGCCCTGTACCACCCCGCCAGGACAGAGGGCTGGAAGGGGGCCCCAGGTCACAGATAGAGCCCCTGGCCACCTCGTCAGATCAGCCCTTCACAAACTGGTCAGGCTGTCGCCGAAAACTGGTTAATGCCCCTCCAGCCCCGCTTAGAGCCAGCCTTGTGGTGTGGTCGACAGATGCTGCCAGCCTGGCAGGTCTCGGGGGACGGGGCCTTGCGGCTGACCCTGTTTCGTGTGCCCTCTGGTGCCATTTCACCCACCGGCTGGGTCCCATCACGCCCCGCGGCAGGATCCGGCTCGTGGGCCACCTGGCTGGGCAGCGCCCGGCACAGTGGGTCCCGGGCCCAGAGCAGGGTCCCTTCGGCCCCAGGAACACAGAGATGGCTGCCAGCCTGTGCCAACAGCATTTCCTGCGTGCCCGGCCCCCCAGCCTCCACTGCCAGCGCTAACGCCGGGTTAGCCCGCCCAGCTGGGCATCCGGCAGCCTGCAGCCGCTCCCTTACCTGGCGCAGCGCAGACAGGGGCGCACGTGTGACCCCCACGGTGTGGTTGGGCGTGTGAGCCTGGCGCAGGGGATGCTGCTCTGCCCCGGGTGTGGCACGCTGGCTCCGGGGGAAGGAGGGGACCCTGCTTGGTCTCTGTGCTCTGCTAGCCACTCGCTCCCCTCCCCCTGCCCACTAATGAGCTGAACTCCAGCAATTAGGCCACCAAAGCAGGGGGGCCTACACGGGGGGGTGAAGGGGGGAACAGTGGCCAGAGACAGGCAGCGCATTCATCAGGCAGTGGGACGGGCCAAACCCCACGGGGGGGGGTCCGGAGGGTGGGAGCAGAGCTGCCAAGCCAGCTTAGAGCAGAGTCGGTGCCCAAGGGAGGGGCTAAGGCACGGGGCGAACCCGCCACCAGCCTCCGCCACCCCCGGGAGAGTGAGTGGGGGGGGCCATCAGGGAATGTCTGTGCCCCCAGCGATGTCTCCCCCAGCCCAGGTCGGAGCCGGAGCATTTTGTGGGGTGCCCGGGCAGAGGCTGGGCAATGCTTTGGGGCAGTGTCAGGTGGAGGGGGGGACACGAGACTGGCAGTGGAGAGTTAGGGCCTAGCGAGGGGCTGGTGGGGTGGGGGTGGCTGATCATGGGTCCGTCCCTTAGGCGGGGCTTCTGGCCCTAGGCCATTGTGGGACTTGCCATGAGCAGGTTGCGGGGACAGGCCACAAGAGAATCCAGAGGCAGCAGTGAGGGGGCGTTAAGGGCAATAGTGGGGCAAAGCTGTCCAGCTCTCTGGGCTGTGCCATGCTGGACTTGGTGTCCCGGGGCTGGCGAGGGCTCCCCGGCACGGGAGGCGGCTAAACCCAGCCTGGCCCGGGATGGGCCAGGTTTGCTTGGTCCTGCGGGCTGCTCATGGTGCCTGGACGTGGTCCTGCTGGTGCTGCTGTTTAGCCCCCCCACCCGCGATGCCCCGGGAAGGTGGGACAGTTGTTTAGCCCAGTGGGGGGGACGGGGGCACCCTGTGGGACCCCAACAGCCCACGAGCTGCCAAGGAGCAAGGCCAGGATGACAGGGCTGCACCGAACCACCCCAGGGGGTGGCTTTTGCTGCCCCTGCCCCGCAGAGGGGCAGTTAACAAAAGCCCTCGTGCCGCACAGAGCAGCCACAATTGCACAGCCCCGCGGCCAAACCCAGAGCCGGCCCCGCGGGCTGAGGGCCAGTGCCCAGGGCTGGCAGGAGGTGGGGACCAGCCCCCCTTGCTGAGGGCAATCGTGGGGGGTGGGCTGCCCTGCACAGAGACTGGCTTTGGTCCAGCCAGGGGGGTCACACGACCCATGTGCTCGCGCAGCGTCCGCCAGAGCAGGCGATGCCGTTGCACATGTCTGTGCGCACACACACGCATGTGTGCACACGCACACGCACACCCGTCCGTCTGTCCAGCAGGGGACAGTAAAACACAGAGTGTCACACACAAGCCCACCCCAGCAGCAGCCGCAGGAGGCAAAGTGTGTGTGTGTCGCGCTCTCCGTCGCTCGCACACACAGTTCATCCCCTCCCGGGGAGGGCAGTGCACGCACGTCTCCGTCACACCAGCAGAGGGCAGCACGTGGGCGTGCTCACACTCACACACACAGCGCCAGTGAATCACTGCACAGCAGAGCCAGGCTGGTTCTCACGGTTTTTTTTCTTTAAAGATCATTGTACAGGTTTAATCACACAAGGCACTTTGATCGGTTTTTCCCTCTCTCCCGTAGTTATGATTAGCTCTTGGGTTGTCTTCACCCAACAGACGATACACAGTGAACATACAAACCACCGCAGGCCGGTGCCCCTTTCTCCAAATGCCAGGGCCGGGCGCTGCCCACCATCTGGCAGCTACGAAGACACGAAACCGCCTGAGGTGCCAGCCCAGGGGGTGCCAGCAGGGGACGGTTACCCGCCCACCCTGCACCTCTCACAGGTTGAAGCTAGCCTTGTTAATCAACACTAAGGCGCTACCGCTCCCTGTGTGGGTCCCACTTGACCGTGGTGAGCGTTGCCTGCTGGATTTGCACTCCCCGGAAGCCACATCTCTGCATTCGTTTGGTGTGGACGGGTCTCAGCCAGGGCTGGCATGAACCAGCTTCCTGTAGCAATGAAACGCGACTGTATTTCCTTTGCCAGGGCCGGGCTGGGTTTTACAATATTGCTTCTCAGAGCGTCAGGCCTGGCCAGCCACCGGAACCAGCTCCAACTCTGGCTGCTACCCAGACAAAGCCAGAACAAGATTCTCTGGCCAGGCTGGTGGGTGAGAGCACCCTGGGCCTGGGACTCCGGCACCAGGCCCAGGCCGCTGCAGGGATGTGGAACTAAAGGGGAACGCTGTCTATTTGGGGGCTCGGCAGAGGCACCAATGGCTCAATAATGCCCCCCACTGCAGTGGGCTCCTGTCTCCTCACCCTGACACAGCCAAAAGGCAACTAATGCCTCAGGGTAGAGAAAAGAGTGTCCTGGAGAATTGCACATAAAACGTCACCTCCAGGGACAGGACAGATGTGACACAGCCAAGCAAATGCTTGAGGGAATCTGACAGCTGGCAGAGAAAATGAGTGGCACGCCTGGGTCTGGGGATCGATAGCCTGGCTGAGCGTGAAGCTGGATGGGGATTTTCTGACGGAGTGGTGTGCCCTTGCAAAATGCCGCTGTGGCAAAATCAAAAAGTTTTGTGGGAATGCTCCGATTTCACCCGCGTTTTTGATGGGGAATTCTCCAAAGGTGCTGTTGAATCGTTTCGAACAGAGACGGGGAAAGTCAAACAAAACGTTTCGACCTTGTCAGAGACGTTCCGACCATATTGAAAGGGAACAGCCCAACACAGGCCACATGAAATGGGTCCAAACACTTTGTTTTGCAAAAAGTTCTGAGATTTCAACTTTTCGGCGTGCTTTGGGATGAAACAAAATTTCAAAATCTCTGAATTTCCCACTGGACCAAAATAATGTCTGTTGGCTAATTTAGATAGATAGACAGATGTGTATGGGAAGGGACAAATTTGGAGGTGTAAAACTGCTCCCCCCCAGTATTTTTCACCTGGTGGTTACAAAATCAGGGAGGGAAAAGAACAAACCAAACCAAACGAAGGGCACAGATTTTAAAGAGTTAAAAGCTTCCTGGAAAACCCAGCCCATTAAGCCTGAGGCTGTTGGCTCCTGGGAACACCATGGGGCTCGTGGGCATGAGGGGCAGGCATTTGGAGAAAGGTTGCGTGCATCCAAAACAGACCTCATCCGGCAGACAAAATACCGCCCAACTCCCCCATCTCCCAAATCCTCCCTGGTTCTTTACATTAGGAGTGACAACGACTAGAAAAATAACCAGCTCCCAGGAACATTGTCAAAAATAACAGCTGTAAAAACCCTCTGGTGACTTCTGGTTTTCCTTTGCTTGCCCTACAAATATATATACACATGATACATATTTATATTTGCTAAATGTGCCTGGTTAAAATTCATGCTGCCCCCTGCCCCTCCCACCCAGCCCCCCTGAGACCTCTCCCTGAGGGATGTTTCCCACGCTAAGGCTAAAGAGATCAGCTGCAGCGAACAGGCCGCCACATCAAGGCACGGCTGAGAACAGCTCCAATACAGAACGGTTAAGGCAATAGAAAGGGGGTGCCCTGGGGGGGAAGCAGACTGTTGGCTATGTGGCCTAGGGAGTCATATATCTGAAGGTCAAGTTTTTCCCTCCACCCTAGTCTCCCCTGAACCCACAGTCAGATCCAAAGGTTTGGGAGTTTTTGGTTGGAGGGTTGGGAGACCCCCCCATCCCCATCAGAACAGCTCCTATTAAACCAGCCCACTGCCCCAGTCTAAAGGGGGAGTGGGGGGTGGAGATAGCAGCCACTAGCCCCGCCTTGGTGCAACGGGGACCAAATAAGTGCAACTTATCAGACTCTCAGTACAGGGTGTATGACACACAGCAGAGCAAGGCTGATTCCACCCAGAGGTTTGGGTGTGGGGGGGAGGAAATTGGTGGGACACAGTGTCCCAAGGCACAATCTCTGCAGTATGCTCCCCAGGCAGGCAGTGGGAGTCCAGGGGCATTTGTGGTTATAAACACAGTGAGAAGGCAGAGGTTGAGCCAGCCCTGAGGCCGGGAAATCTGTCCTCCGGCCCCAACCGTTTGGAGGGCGACAGGGAGGGCTGAAGGCACTAAAGAGAAGGAGCTGTAGACGCGATCCCAAAGGAAGGAGCCTCCTGCTGGCTGCAGTCAGACACGCTGCTTCTTTTGCCACAGGCGTGAATCCTCCATGCCTAGCACCCTGGGAAAGGGCAGAGTTAAGGGGTTCGGGGCATCCTTACAGGCACCGGCGGTGTCTCTTAAAGCAGGCTCGCAGAGCTGCTCTTTGCTGGTGTCCCGTCCCCCTTCCACCTCACCTGCTGGGAACCCAGCAGGCCCTGGGAGCCAGGGAGCTCATGGGGCTGCTGGCCCAGGAGAGCTTCAGCCTGCTATCGCTGAGACCCCTGTGGGGTGATCCCACATCCCGGCTGGCTGGGCTCAACCCGACAGCCCAGCCCACTCCCTCCTCTCACCAATCCCAGCACAGGGGTGCCCTGACAGCTGTCCCTCTTCTGCCAGCCACCAATGGCACTTCCTCGGGGAGAGGGATGAACGCCCAGCAGTGCACCATGGGAAAGGCGATATTTGCATAAGCCAGGAGCTGCTGGCTCAGGGGCTCAGCGGGTCCCCAGCCCCAAGGCACCTAGAAACCCCATTTCCCTGAGACACCCAGAGGAGGAGGGGAAATAAGAACCGTTAAATAAGCACCCACCATATAACCAGCAGGAAAAGGGTTAACAGCAGCCCAGGCAATCTCGCCTTTGTGCCCATCCCCCTTTCCTTGTGCCTAGAGCCTGGGGGGCTGAGCAGTTCCTCCCTCCCCCCAAAACCCCTGGGCTACTCAGGCTCCTCTCAGCTCAGACCCTCTGCCTCCTTTCCGCTAGCCCAGCCTCCCTTCCGCTAGCCCAGCCTCCTATCCGCTAGCCACGCCTCCCTTCCGCTAGCCACGCCTCCCATCTGCTAGCCCCTCCGGCTCCTCTCAGGCACCTGCCCCCAGTCTCTCTCCACATCCTTTCTCCCCCAGCCCCGTTGGACAGCCCCTGCTGATCCCTTGGCTCTGCTGGCCAGCCCCGCAGCTCAACGCCCCCCATGTCCAACACCCCCATAGGCACCAGCGCTTGGCACCAACCCTCCTGCCCCCCATCTCTGCAGGACCCCCCCAGCGGATAACAGGAGCCCAGAGCCTTCCGGGGGGAGGAGGTTCTGGGTCCCAGCTCTCATGGGTGTCACAGGCCCCCCAGATTCCCTTTGCCCCCCACCCCAGGCAAAGCAGACAAAACACCCCCTGCACTGAGGGGTGATGGAGACTCTCCCCCCCTCACCGCCAAGCACCTCCAGACCGGGTCCAACCCCACCTGCTTCTCCCACCCCACAGCAAGCGAGGCAGGGCTGGGCCACAGTTCTGTCTCCTGACCCAGCTGAGGGGAACGGGCTGCGGTTCTGAGGTTCCCCGCCACCCCCTTCCCCTGGCACAGCGTGAGGAGACCGGGCCGCGGTTCTGAGACCCGCTGGCCCCATCAGAGGGGCCTGGGCCGCGGTTCCGTTGCCCCTCCGGCCCGCCCTGGTTTCTGGGGGGGGAAGAACCGTCACATGATGAGAAAGGTCCAGGTTTGCTGCTGGTTTTGAGTGTTACAGCCGGGCACGTCCCCCTTGCGCCTGCCGGGCACCACCCACGCCAGGCTCCCAGCCCCTCCGCCACCACCACGGCTTCCGCTCAGCACCCTGGAGACGCTGCAAGCGGCTGGCACTGGGGCTTGGGGGGCAGATCGGTGGGGCAGCCGGCAGGGTGGGGCGGGTGGTGGGGAGTCCCGCAGGCTGGTACCTCGCCCAGGCCCCCGTCTAGCTCACTAGCTGCTAGTCCGGTGCTGCTTTAGGACTGTGTAAACGTCGTCCACTTTGCTGAGTCTCTCAAAGAAGGGCAGCAGGTCCAGGAGCTCCGTGTCGGCCATGTTATCGAACCACGACGCCACGGGCACCTGCCGGGAGAGCCCGCGCTGAGTTAGAGGGCAGGGGTGCCTCTGCGGCCCGGGGCACAGCCAGCCCTTGCAGGCGTGGGCCCCTGTGTACCCACTGGAGGTCTCAGCAAGGGGGCTGCTGCTGCCCACTGCCTCGGCGAGCGGGCCCTGGAGCCAGAGCCCTGCTCCCGGCTGGGCCCCATCCACCTCCAGTGCTGGCAGGCCCGCACCGGAGATTTCCCTCCTCAGCTGCCACATCCTGAGCCAGAGGTGGCTGCCACTTAGTGCTGGGGAGCACTCTGGAGCCCCGATTCGCTGCGCCAGCCACACGGAAGACGCCCCCAAGCGAGCACCCATCGCCCCCACCCCTTGCTGAGCCTTCAAGATCTTTCCAGTCACCCTGCCCTTCCCACTCCAGGACCACCAGGGAGAAGCCTAGTTCACCCTGCTCCAAAAGGCCAGGCCCCTTCGCTAAAGGGGACTCCCCATTTGCTGAGAGCAGTACAGGGCATATGACACACAGCAGAGCAGGGATGATTCCACCCAGCAGGGGGCAGTGGTCGCTGTCTCTCTCCCACACCCTTCTCCCTACACCGAAACGCCATCCGGCGGGGAACAAGGCAGCTGCTGCCCAGCGGCCCAGTAACCCCAGGTGGGAGTTCAGGCCAGGCTAGGCCAGGGCGGCTTCCCTCCTGCCGGGAGATCGCAGGGGAACAGGGGACGGCGTCTGACTTGGGCACGGCCCTGGCCGCTCCCAGTATGGGCCCTTGCTCCCACTGGTTGAGCTGTTTCCTTTGCAGCCCCAGCGTTTCCCTGCTGCCCTCCCCCTGCTAGCCCAGACCAGTGCCCCCTCCAGCTCCACCCAGGCCCCTCACTCCTGACTTGCAGCCGTCCCTGCTGTCCCAGCCCTGGGCCTCCCCGCGCACACAACTCGAACCGAGATACCCCAACAACCCTTCGCTGGGGGGAGCAGGAAGTCGTGCTGTCAGCAGGCTGAGACCCCCGCAAACTCGTTTCACTTGTGATCGGCAGTCACCTCTGAAGCAGGCCTCCGCAGACAAACAGCCAGCGAAAGCCTGAAGCCCACTGAGCTGTCACAGCCATTCTCCCCCCACCTCGTGCCCCCGGGGCCCCTCAAGGAGCTGCCCCCCCGGCCCCGCGGCTGGCTCCCTACCGCGTTATCGGGGTGGAAGATGTAGGAGGCGGGCGAGTTGTCCACAATGATGATGCGACTCAGGTCCCGGCCCAGGCGGCTCAGGTCCTTGACGTAGTTGCCCCGGTGGAACACGCAGGACTCGCGGAAGAGGCGGGCGCGGAAAGCCCCCCATTTATCCAGCAGGTCAGCCACGGGATCCGCGTACTGGGGGGGCCAGAGGGACATGGGTCAGGCTGGGCACAAAGGCCGAGGGGGGCAGGAGAGGGGCTGAACCACGGCCCCTCTGGCTGCTGGATCACCCATCCCGGGGGGCACATCCTGGCACTGGTGCCTCCACACACAGCAACAGCCCCATAGCCGCTGCTCAGGCTTCTGCCCCCCACCCCAAAGCATTGTGGGAATCCCACAAAGGAGGGGGCGCAATGAATGGCTGAACTGGAGGGCCACACTAGGAAAGCGGAAGCGAGGCTGGGGGCAGCATGGTCTAGTGGTTAGTTGCCAGGACTCCTGGGTTCTCTCCCAGTTCTGCGAGGGGACTCTGGCCTACTGGTTAGAACAGGGTGGGGCTGGGAGCCAGGATGCCTGGGTTCTTTCCCCAGCTCTGGGAGGGGAATGCGGTCTAGTGCTTAGAGCAGGGGGCACTTGGAACCAGGAGCCCTGGGTTCTAATCCTGATTCACTGTGCAACGTTTGGATGAATCCTGTCTCTTGGCTCCTGTTTCCCCTGTTGCACGATGCTGAGCCCGGGGGGCGGGGGGGCTCACCTTGGCCAGGCTGGCGGTGAAGAGCACACACTCGAAGAGTTCGCCCATGCGCCGCAAGAACTCATCCACATGCGGCCGCTTCAGCACGTACACCTGGAGGTGGGGGGGCAGCGTGAGCCGGCGGCTGGCCAGGCAGAGCCGCAGGGCTACGGATGGGCTGTGCCAAGCGAGATGGGTCGTTCCCCCCCGGCATCTGGCACTGGGGCCGAACCCCCCCTCCCATGCTTATTGACCATGGGCTACCAAACAGATGCCACCCCCCAGGGTGGGAAAAGCTCCCACAGCCACCCCTTGGCCCAGGGGCATCCCACTGCCAGCTGGGCTACGAGCTGGGAACCTCCACCGGGTGTCCAGCAGCCGTTGCAGTGTCTGGGATGGAGAGTGCAAAGATCTGGGGGCGGAGGGGGGGATGCAGCCAGCCCTGCTTTGCCCAGAGGCCCTTTGCAGCAGTGGGCACCCCGCGTCTTCCCTGGGCGTCGTCTCTCCAGCGTCTCCGCCTGCAGCTGCCAGCCAGCTCCAGTGCCAAGTAATCGAGAACAGGCCGACTGCGCAGACCACAGCCTATCCTGGATTACTTGAACCCGGCACCAGCCTCCGGGCGGGGCAGCCCCCGTGCGCCCCCTCCTGCAAGCCGGGCACCTGCCTGCTGACTAGCGCCAGACCATGGGAAATTCAGCCCCGGGCTCCCCCCCCTTGCAGGAAACCTTTGGCTGCCAGGACCCCCAGCCCCAGAAAGGCCCCCCCAAAGACCCCGGCAGCCCCCGGGTCACTGCTCCCCAGCTCCTGCCCAGCTGGGGGGCCGAGGTCCCCCCTTCTTTGGTTGGGCACACCCAGCTTTGGGGCAAGGAGAGGGCCTGGCTCCAATGCTGAGGTGCCCAGCCCCTCGGTGCCCAGCCCCCCTGCTCTCCCCAGCAGCGGCTGATCTCCTGCCCTCCCCCCCGGGATGGGGGTCCCCCCCGCCCCACCTCACCTGGTGCACAATGCCATCGATCTCCACGGGAATGATGAAGTCGGCGTTGTTCACAGGCTGCAGAGGGCACAGGAGTCAGGGTGGAGGTTGGGGGGCGGGGGACACCCTCCCTGCTGCCCCATGGATCCCTTGGCCTCTCTCCCCATCCCCTGCGATTCCCCCAGCCATGCCCCCCTCTCTGGTTCCTGTGGCTATGTCCTCCCTCCCATGCCAGGCAGATGCCCCAGCCTGCCCCGAGGGAGGATCAAGGTCCATTGGTTGCAAAGCTCCTCCCCCATCCTTGGAAGGGCAGAGCTTGGCCTGGGAGGACCCCCCCACCGTGGTTGATGGGGCAGGGTGGCCTGGGGATGCTGCGGGCCATGGCAGCTGGGCAGCCCACCCTGTGCCGGAGCTCAGCAAGCTGGGCCCATCGTCTGCCCTGCCCCAGTACCGGGCACCGCTGCAGGACACAGGCCAGCGGGCAGTGCCATGGAAGGACCAGGGGGCGAGCGCAGGGGGCAGGCGGGGGAGGACAGGGGGCGGGAGGCATTCCTGTGTGCGCCCTCACCTTGAAGGAGCTGTGCACCAGCGTCTCATCCAGGTCGATGACCACGCACAGCCTGCTGGCGTCCTGCGGTTTGATCTCCGGCAGCAGGTGCTTGGCAGTGGCCTGGGGGAGACCACAAGGCCAGGGCGTTGGAGCACCTGGTGGGCAGCGGGCGCCCCAAGCCTGGAGGCGGGTAGAGCGCACGGGGTGGGGAGCATTTAAACCTGGGGCCAGGCACAGCCCTTGAGCGCAGGCCATAGGGATGACACTGCTCCGGCCCCACCCCCCTCAGCCAGGCTGCTGTTGCCCCGTGCGGCTCCCCGGCTACCCTGCCGCGCCCCAGAGGTGGCTGCATAGGGGGGCAGGGCACTGGCTGGTGCAGGAGCCAATAATCCACGCCAGCGCCATGGGCGTTTATCGGCCTGGAGCGAAGCTGGGGGTGATACGGGCAGGGCACCGCGCCCCGGCCCAGCGAGCCCCAGGGAGGAGAACGTTGCACGGCACCCGGGGGGGCATTTGTGGGGCAGGGAAATCCTGGTCCTGCCTGCCCAGCCCTGGCTGGCTTAGGCACCCACCTGCAGTCGAGTGGCCTATCCTGGTCAGGGATGGCCCAATGCCCCAGCGCGGCACGAGGGGGACTGTGCGGCAGGGAGCAGGGAGAGGGCGCTCTCTCCTGCCCAGCTTTGGGGCCCCAACCCAGGGTCCAGCCTCAGTTTTCCACTGGGTGACTCGATCCAGCCCCCCTGCAATTTTGCTGGGATGCGGGTCCCTGCCCTGGACTGGGCCAGTGCGGCTGGACCCTGGCACCTGGGGGCCCCGTGGGGGGGCGGGGAGGACAGCATGTGAGTTGGGGTGGGGGGTCAGACTGGCTCAGTGGCATCAGCTCATCCACCATAATCCAATAGCCCACCTGCAACCCCCCCCATCGCCCAGGATGCCTGGGTCCCATCCGGTGTCGTCCCCCTACAGTCCCAGCCTTGGCTTCTGCCTCTGCCACGTGTGGTGCCAGCATCCGGGCCAGCCCCAGCAGACAGGGGGCATGACCCCAGCACCATCCCAAAGCTTTGCCTGGGCACATGCCATCTTTGGGAACCGAGGGGGAGGGCACGAGGGAAACTGAGGCAAAGCAGAGCCCTTGGGGATGCCCGTCCTTCTTGGGGGGGGAAGGGAGCAATGGCTCTGCAGGCGGGGGGTAGGAGAGTCTGGTGCCCCCCCAGCCCCATTCACCCCAGAGGGCCTGTGGGGCAGAGGGCTGGTGGGGGACAGGCTGCTGGGTTCCCTGCTGGTGAAGCCATGGGGGCAAAGGGGTGAGCGCAGTGTTTGCTGGGTGGGGGAAGTCGGTTCATGCCCGGGAAGCAGGGATGGGCGGGCGAGGGGGGCTGCTAGCCCTCAGAACCGGGGGGACACCCTTGGAACTGCTCCCTCCCCCGGGAGGGCCCCCTACCTTGGGCACCACGCCGTTCTCCTCCGCCAGCAGCGGCGCATTGTTGTTGACGGGCTGCGGGTCCGAGTCGTCATGGCAGAGGCAGCAGAACAGGGACTGGAAGATGCTGCGGTTCCGGGGCTTCTTGGCTGGCAGTGATCTCTGAGCACCTGCTGGGCGCAGGCGGGGAAGGGGTTAATCCGTACGGCTCCCCCTCGGACTCCCGCACCCTCCCACACCCCCCCGAGGGACTGGCTGGGCCGATCAGGGAGCTGAGGGGCTGCCTGGGGACCCCCCTGCCCTCCCATGGCCTGGGGGTGGTCCCCAGCAGGGCCGGAAAGTGCTGTGGGGCGTGTGCCAGATGGCCAGTGGGGTGTGCCCAGGGGTTGGCTGGGGGTCTGGGCGTCACTGCCCCGCGAAGAAAGGACCCGGCTTTCACTGCGAAGAAAGGACCCGGCTCCAGAGCCCCACGGTCGCCCTGCAGAACCGCCAGCATGGCCAGAGCAAGGGGCTGGAGCCAGGACTCCTGGGTTCTCTTCCTGGCTCTGGCAGGATAGTCAGGTCTAGTGGTTGGAGCAGAGGGGCAGGCTAGGCAAGCTGGGGTCCTTCGTGTTTAATCCAGCTTTGCCCCTTCACCCCCCCGGTGCCCGAAGCCCAGGCAGAGCCGGGCAGGTTTTGCCCCCAGGATCGGCCCCTTTCTGGCCCGAACGGGCTCTGCCTTCCCTCCCCCCAGGCCCCTGCCCCACAGCCCAGAGGATGCAGCTGCCTCAGGGTGACGGGTGGGAATGGCACAACCGAGGACTCAGAGAAAACACCCTTGGGACGGTCGGCCAACCCAGCCGCGGGTAACCAGCCCCCCTCCCTGCCCAAAGCCCCCGGCCGCTCACATGGGACGGAGCTGAGACACCCTGGGGCCAGCCCCCTGCTAGCCCAGCCCTGCCCCCAGCTCTGCCGGTGCCCCTCACTCCCGACCCACAGCCCGCCCTGTGGCCCCATGAGGGTCAGAGAAAGGAATCTCCCCCCACCAGGGTTCCCAGCCCCACAAACACAGCAGGAGCCCATGGGGCAAGCTGGCCCCCCTCCCCTCTGCCACCTTCTACTGCCCCACACCAAGTGGGGATCTGCGGGCCAGTGAAACTGCCCTTGTCTCTCCCCTGGCAGCCGTGCCCGACATGCCACCCAGTCCTTCCCTCCAGCACCCACCTCCAGGCCAGCAGAGCCGTGCCACGGGCACCCGGCCAAACAGGCATCAGCAGGGGCTGCCATGGCAGATCGACCTAGCCTCTCCCTCCCCCTCTGCGCCAGCCCTGCCCGGGCCCCTCCCCCTGCTGCCCAGGGGAAAGTCTCTGCCCCAACGAGTGGGGTGGGGATGGCGGGAGCCGGCAGGCCTGGCGGGCAGAGCTCCGGGCAGCACCCACGGTCTCCCCGCACGCCCAGCGAGAGGGAAGCTGGCCCAGTTGGGAGAATCGTTAGCCACATCCCCGTTGGGCTGGTAGCAGGGCCCCAAGACGGACTTGGCTGCTGCCCGGAGAGCAGGGGGGTGAGGGGACCATGTGGGGAGGGGCGGGGTCACACAGGCGCGTCGGGGGCGGGGGGGAAGGAACTCGCAGCTGCCCAACATTTCCCACTCACCCTCCCTGGATGTTTGCTCCCTGACTGGGACCCTGCCCACCTGCCCGCTCATCCCAGGAGATGCCAGCTGTGTTGGGGGGGGCCTTGCACTGGGGCGATGGAGACGGGACATCGATGGGTGGCTGCTGGGTGACACCTCTGCAGCCTCGACCCCCCAGCTCAGCTCCTCTGCCCGCTCAGGTCAGATGGGGTCCTGGCACCTGGCCAGCCCCGCCGAGCAGCAGCCGGGCATAGGACGGAGGGGTGGGGCCAGGCCTGGCACAGGAACCACCCCTCCCACCCCGGGCCAGCGCTGACTCAGGCTGACGGGATTGAGCGTCCTGAATGCCGGGAACGCACAAATATTTAGAGAGGGGCCAGCAGGAACCAGCCTCCCAGATCCTCCGGCCACCCGCAAACTCAGCCCCGCAGGCCATGCTCAGACTGGGAGCGTGTCTGCGCGTGTGCACAGCACGGCCCCCTGCAGGGACCGGGGCGTGCACACGTGTGCGCACACACACGCATCAGAGTGCCTCCCTGTCCAGGATTCACTGGCCGCGTTTCCTCACTGCGCCGGCTCCGGCTACCTTGGCTTTGTGACGCCGCCGGCCGGGCTCCAAGCCGGGACACTTGGCGCTCAACCCCACAGCCTCCGCGGCTCCAGCTGAATGGCCCCGGCACCTCCTATGTGGCCTCACTGGCAGGGGGGGACACGGAGCTGCCCAGGGCAGAAAACAGCAGTTGGCTGGGCCCCCGGCCCCGTTCCCGCAGCCCCTGGCACCGCACAGGGATGCTGCATGCAGCCGGCCTGCCGGGGAGGGCTCCCCCAGCTCCCTGTGGCCCTGCCGCTTTCATGTTTAGCGCCTGGCCCGGCCAAACCCGGCTTGGCTTGTGAACGTGGACCAGGTCCTAGCCACAGGCGGGGCGAGCTGCAAGTCTGGCCCCATCTCCTCACTCAGGCGTCCCAGCCTAGGGACCGAGCTGCAGGCTCCAAGGGTGTGAGCGGGCATGTCCACGCCCTGCTGGGGGGGTGCTTGTGCCCGCCCGTGTGCCCCTGCGTGTGTGACCCTAGCGGCTCTGCCTGGGGCGGGTGCTGTGCACCGAACTGCGGGAGACAGAGCCGCGACGGTCACGTCCCTCCGGCTGGGACCCCGTGGGCCCATCTGCTGCTGGCTGGGACCTCAGCGGGGGCTGGATTTGCCTCCTAATTGCTCTAGGCCTCCAGCCCCCCACTCCCGACCTGCAGCCCCACACCCCACCCGCAGGGCATGGCCCTCTGCACTGTCAGGTCTCCCCTGAAGAGGGGCTAGCGGTCGCGTCCAGCCCGGGGGATGCTGAGTCCAGGGCATCTGACACCAGTGGGGGGCCGGGGTGTCTCCACTGCCCAGCCGAAGGGTCTGGTCAAGGCACACTCAGCCAGAGGTGAGGACAGAACCACGGCCAGGACGCCAGGTTCCCTCCCCCTCCCCAGCAACCACAGGGGGAGCCCAATTCAGCCTCCCCCTGAAGGATGCAGAGCGCCCCCGCCCGTCCTGCCTGAGGGCCCTGCCCAGCCAAGCTCCATCCCGTCCCCCCTTCCCCACCCCCACTCCTGCCTGAGCACCCAGGCGGCGTTGCTCTGGGACCCCTTCCCCCAGAGGTGGCTGCATTTCCATGCCGCACGGCGCCGCTCTTCTTCCTTCGGCCCGGAGCTGGGCAAGTGCCAAGGGCGGGGGCAGCGCACGGCAGCCGGAGGCGGCTGCAGGAGGTCAGGGAGAGGCCAGGGCAGGACCAGGAAGGAAGGGACAGGCTCCCTTTCTGACCTTCAGGGCCTGGCTCAGCTCCAGGTCATTTCAGAAGCGCCAGGGAAGCAGCCCAGAGGCTGGGGATGGGAGGGGCCCACCGGGGCACAGCTCGACCGCCCTTGGCAGCCGGTACAGAACGGTGCCAGCGCTGTGCCCAGCCCAGTGACAAGGGCTTTGTCTCCAGTCGGACGTGCTCCCCCCGCTCTCCAGCATCTCCTCCGCGCTCTCCGCCCACCCCATCACACCCCACAAGCTGCACTCCAGCAGGCAGCTGCTATCATGGCCGCTGCGAACGGAAGGAAGGAAAGAGAGCAGCATCCCTGACCCCATTTCCTCTCCCCGGCCATGCAGAGAAGACAGCGGAAGTGCCTCCGGGGGTTCCCCGTGGCGGGGAAGGGGACCAGCCCCGTCGGCTGCCATCTGCACGCCAGCACAAACTGAGGCTCCCTGAGGAGTTGCACACAAGCTTCCGTTGTCCTTGGCTGCAGAAAGCGTCTGCCTGAGCCTGCAGACAGCCGGCGGCTCCAGGAGAAGCCCACACTGCTGGCCACTCGGAACCCTACTGACAACAAACGTTGGCGCAGCCTCGGATGGTCAGAAGCAGAAAATTGAGCTGATCCGGCACCCCAGGCAGAGCCCAGGCACCCCTCCCCTCCCCAGTTAGTTTGCTAATTCCCCACGGACGGCCACCCACAACCAGCCATGCGGCAGGAGACAGATGTCAGACTGAGCACTCTGCCCTAAGGAGAGTTTCCAGGATCCTCGTTGGCTGGAGGCTTATTGCGCTCCCCGCCCCAGGAAGGGTAAGAAAATGCCCATCCAGGCGGGAGAGATGTTGACCGACCAGCACCCGAGACTTTGGGGAATCCTGGGGGTGGGAAAAGGCCCTTCCTCAAAGCACAAGGTGGGACCTCGGGCCGCTTTCCCCCAGCGAACCCTCCTGGCAAGGCTCCCTGGGTGCCGTTTCAGCCTGGGCTAAACCTGCTGGGCGCCCCTCTCCCCTGGTACTCTCCACACAGGGCATGTACCGGACGGTATTTCCTTCCTCCCCGGCCTGCAGGGCCTCCCAGACAAACAGCCAGGAGCTCGGAGTAGCACTACGGCCTAACTCCAAACAACGAGGAGGATTCTCCAGCCAGCCTCCAGCCAGGCGTCTGCACCCCAGACATGCAGAGAGAGGCCTAGACTCGGCTCCCCCCCGACCCTGCCACCAGAGCCAAGGGAGACTCCCTGCGAGCTGGTAGCAGTATAGGTTTATGACACACAAGTCAACAGCTCTGATTGCAGCCAGCAGGAGGCAGCCACGACACATTCCAGGCCGCACATGAAGATCGTCGTTTGCACAGATACCGGGATTATTGAAAGCCTGGGATTTAAACTGAGCTGGAGAAGTTCGCCAGCTTTTAGCCCCCTTCCTCTCCCCCTGCTGCGGCAGCCGCTGGAGGCTGGAGGAGTTCAGAGCCCCCCTGTCACCAGCTTTTTCCCAGCCTGGAAAGCAACCCCGTCGGTTTGCCCACAGAATAGACACAGCAGCAGCAGCCGCATCGAGGCAAGCGTCTCTCTCTCCCCTCCCGCATGCGTCTCCACTCTGGGGAGACCCCCGCCCCCCAAAGCCAAGAGGGGATCCCAGTCTCTGTGGTGCATTCGCTGGGCTGCTGTGAGAAGGGCGCCAGCCCCCGTGGCCGAACTGAGACCAACAAACCCAGGGCAATGTGGTCAGTCACTGGGGAGCTCCTCTTGGCTCTCCCAGTGCCCCTCACTCCCGACCCGCAGCCTCGGGCTCCCTTCGCAGCTCTGCCGGTGCCCCTCACTCCCGACTCGCAGCCCCCTCCTACCCCAGCCCTGGGCTCCCCACGCACATGGCTCTGCCGGTGCCCCTCACTCCCGACCC
>ML675620.1:72179819-72263209 GCA_007922155.1 Mesoclemmys tuberculata | reverse complement strand
CATGGCTCTGCCGGTGCCCCTCACTCCCGACCCGCAGCCCCCTGCTATCCCGGAGCTGGGCCCTCCCTGCACAGAAACCAGTCCCTAGCGCTGACCCCAGCTGCAGTCGATGCTGCGGTCAGGCCAAGACCCAGCAAAATCATTTCACTTGCTCCCAGGTAGGATCTGCCCCCTGGGTTTGTGCACACAGGCAGAAATGGGGATGGGGGGGTCCAGTTTCCTGGCCGTAGCTGTGGTTCCTTCATCCCCCCGTAGCCTTTCACTGCTCTGGCTCCATCCGCACCTCCCCAGGGGGCTGGCATCCCAGAGCAGACCAGGCCCCATCTTTCCGAGCCAGGCAAGGGGGATCCTGGAAGGGGGGGGAGGAGGAGGACGCCAAGTGTGCAGCGCTGTTACCCTGAGGTGGGGTGACCCACACGCAGGTGGTGGGTGAGGAGTGATGAACTGGGGCACGGTTACTTTCCTTCCCCCGCATGTCTGGGGGAGCGGAGAGCTCGAGGCAGCACCGGCAGGTTGCTGAGGGTCGGGACAAGTCACAGCAGGAGACCCCCCCGGCCAACAGCCCCCCCACTCTGTGCACACAGGAGCTGCTGGGCAGGGAGGTGGTCCGGCCTAGCAGGCAGGGACTGGGTGTCTGTCCCTCCTCCTCTGTGCCTCAGTTCCCCCTCTGTGCAGCGGGGCGGAGGAGGGGGGACACCCAGCAGCCGCCGTCCGCCCTGGGACGTGCATCACAGGACAAAACTTCCGACTGCCAAGTGGACGCCAGGATGAGGCCACTCCCGCCACCCCCCGGCTCTGGTGTTCTCTGTGGCACGGGGGTTTCCATTTTACCTGGGGGCTGTTGGTTTGGACCCGCTGCCCTTAAGACGCAGGCAAGGAGCCCCCCTCCCTGCCCCCAGCACCAAGCACACCCAATTGCCAGCCCAGCGCCAGGGCAAAGCCCCCCCTCGCAGACTCACCCTCTGTGGCGATCTCCAACCCGAGGGGCAGGTTCTGATCTCCGTCACCTGCTGGCCAGTCCAGCCCAGTCGCATGTGGAACTGTTACCCTGGCATGTGTCTGG
The DNA here is from genome assembly GCA_007922155.1 of Mesoclemmys tuberculata. Taxonomy (NCBI): domain Eukaryota; kingdom Metazoa; phylum Chordata; order Testudines; family Chelidae; genus Mesoclemmys; species Mesoclemmys tuberculata. The sequence goes on along the minus strand of ML675620.1, from coordinate 72,262,146 downwards.
GGCCACAGTTTGGGATTCGCCCCCAGCAGAGCCGAGATCAGAACCTGGCCTTTCTCTGCCAGCATCCCCAGCAGGCCAGGGGGCCAGGCAGACGGTCTGCCCCACAGGGGCACGGGGTGCCAGCCTGGGGAGACGTCGGACAAACATCCACCCTCTCTCCCCGCTGCGCCTGGGCTGGAGAAGCGGAAGAGGGCTCCAGGTTCTCCGGCAGAAGGCACTGATGGCCTTTTCCCTTGGCCCCATAAGCTGGAGTGGCCCCAGACACCTCCTTTAACCTGCCCAGCGGGTCCTGCACAGCTGGGATGTCAAGCGGGGACCAGGTTATTTCCTCAGGGCTCTGTCAGTCCTTTCTGAAACCCCCCCTCACCTGGACCGTGGCTGGAGACCTACCCCCTGCGCCCGCTCCAGCCCCATCAGCGAATCAACCCCCCCCCCCTCTAAGCCTGGCGCCAATATCTCCAGCAAGCAGGGCACTCCAAAGGGGATCCATGCCCCCGGGCCTGCCCCTCGCCCAGCGCCGTGCACAGAGCCACCCCCAGGCGTCCACACCCTTCCGCCAACCCTGCCAGGGCCTGGGACCTGCAGAGCCCTGCACCCGCTGGGCAAAGGCAGGGCCAGAGTCCAGGATGTGGGCCGTGCCCAGACCCCCGGCCGATCTGGACCCATGGGGCAGGGAAGCGACATTGGCAAATAAACTCGAGCGCTTGGGACGCTTCAGAACCAACCCCCCGGGGGGGAAGCGGAGCTTGTGGGGCAGAACCGCCGCCCAGCCTCGGCTCTGCAACTGCCTCGCCCCCGCCCCCCAAGACTCAGAGCTTTGGGGCGATCGATCGGCCCCACCGCTGGGAACGCCCGGGCGGGGAACTGGAGACAGCGCCGAGCGCCGGCGGGGGGAGGGGGAATGTGTGGCGGGGGAACCCCCCCGCAAGCAGGCACCGATTTTTATTTGAAGGCGGCGCCCCCCGCCCAGAGGCGATCAAAGGCCACCTTGTTGCAAACGATGGGGGGGGAAGCGTGCACAGCCCCCCACCCCCTCGAAATAGTGCCCGCTTTGCACAAGTCAGGTTCTGGGGGGGGCTGGGCCGAATTGCACGCGATGCTGCCCACGGGGGTGCAGTTACCTTTCTCCTGCAGGGGGGTGTTCACCTCTTCCTTCCGGACCTGGGTGATAATGGACTGATTGTCCATTAGACCGAAGTGGTGGCTGGGGGGGCCCTCCTCCGCTGGGTCCGCCCGCCGCGCTCCGACCCTCCAGGAGTTACTTCGGGGGCAGATCGGGCGGCGGGGAGGGAGGGGGGAAGTTGCCCCCCCCAATAAAGGAAAAAGGGGGGAGGGGAATTGGGGGAGGGGGAGAAAAACAAAAAGGGGGGAGAGAGAGAGAGACGCCCGCGGAGGAAACTTTGTTACAACATGGAGTTTCCTCTTCACATTTTCTGCTACAAACATGGAACCCGGACGCGGTTTCAAGGAACCCCTTAAAAGGGCGATGGCTCCGGGGCCCAGCCGCCTGGCACGGGGGCGCCCCCGCTGCCAAGGTGCGAAGGAGAGACCCTCCCAGCCCCAGTCACTGGGGCACACTGCACCCCGCCCGGCTGCGGCCCCCCAGGGCCCTGAAATACGCCGAGCCCAGCTCAGGATGGATCCGGCGGAAAGGAATTGCTTTTTGTACAGCCCTGAAATGCAGCCCCCTCTGGGGTGGGCCACAGCAGCTGCTTACATGGGAGGGGGAAGGTGAGCAGCTCCCAAAGCTCCAGAAATATCACTCTCTTCCTGCTACAGTTCTGCACCCGACCCATGCCTGAGGGTGGCCACACTGGTCCAGGCGCTGCCTACTCCAGACTGCTACGGCTCTGAACAACCTCCCTGAAGGACGTGCTGGTTTTGAGAGAATGAGCTTTCCTCGCTGCGCCAGCGTCATTGATGGGACTCAAATGCCCATCGTTTGCCCTCCTCCGCAAAGGCTACTAATCACTCCATAGTGATGCAGGCCCTTGTGGACCAAAGGGGCCTGTTTATGGACGGCAGTGTGGGCTGCACTAGAAAGGGTCATGAGGTAATGGTTTCCCACTCCCCGCAAGTCTACTTGGATGGCGCGGCCATCCAGTGACATTGTCAGAAATGGAGAAATTGTCCCTGCAGTTATTCTAGGGGACCCTGCATCCCCCCTTTTGTCTTGGCTGATGGAACATATCCTGATCTCACAAGCCCTGGCAAAGGAAGGTTTGATCACACTGTCAGCAGGTGCAAAATGGTGGGTGCATGTGCACTTGGCAGACTGAAATCACGGTGGTGCTGTCTATAGACCAATCTGGATTCCAGTGTCTCCAGTGCTGTCCATATTACTGGGGCTACTGGCTTGCTGGGCCCTCCACAAGTGCAACAGAAATCATGGATGCTCTTGTACCCACATGACAGCCATGCATGGCCCAATGGGAGAGGGAGAATAGCATGTTTATCAATGTATTTGCACAGCAACGCTACCAGGAGATGAAGCACTGACACTGTGCTATGAATGGGGGAAACTGGTCACCATGCATTTTTAATTAGGGACAAAATGACAGCTTATAGTCTGGTGGGGGATGGAGTGTGTGACGTGAACTGTGGATTTTCAATATGTAGGAATTGATCTGAAAGATGTATTAAGAAACTAAGTTTGGATACTGCTTTCCAGGTGTGCCTTCTCATGGCTTATCTTTGGGCTTTGAAATACACATATTACATGATGTGATGCAGGGATGGTAAGAAACTTTTGCAATGACATAACAGGCTCTCTCTGTTAACATGGCTGTATTACAATAAACCAATATTAAAGGACTGACTGGCAGCCAGCTGCCATGAAAACACTAACACTGGTAATAAAATAAACCATGTAACAAACATTGAATTATGCAAAACTGTGCAACCAGTGCAACCACATAAATTCACTACATCTGCATGTCCCCTGGCCGCCTGTTTCCCACCACATTCGGCACACCCTTGGGAGTGGATGACTGCCGAGGCACATTGGCCCTGTTCGTCTGGCACTCAGTCCCAGTTGCATGGGCCATCCCAGGATAGCATTGTCCAACATATTCCCAGTCTGCTGGATGTGGTCCCAGGGAGGGGATTCAGGCCATGGTGAGGGTGGAGGAGTTGTCTGAATTGTCATGGCCATTAGTGCAAGAAGACGCTCCAATAAATCTTTCTTCTGCACTCTGCCTTCCTTCCCTGAGTGACATTCCCGCTCCAGGAACTCCGCTGCACATCTCTCCTCACCCTCTGCAATCCTCCCCTTGTGCCGTGCAGCCGGCAGTACCTTTCCCCCTCCTGTGGCAGACAGATTTGCGTGTGGACAGAAGAGAGGTTTGGGTTTGAGACTGAGTCCCAGCCCAGGCTTCCATTGCAGTGTAGACATACCCTAGGTGCATCCTAGTCACTGCAAACCCTGTTCAAAGGCTGAGATTTGAAACACATCCCATCTTGTATGGATTCCCCCAGCAGTGGTGCCTCCAGATAGAGTATGTGCGACCCGGCTGAAATGCAAGGTGCTGTGAACCATGGTTTACATTGTGCCTGTGAAAATCTGGAGTGACTCTGCTCACTTCAGGGAAGATTTCAGATTTAAACTGCTGCCACTGAGAGCAGAGTTTGCCCCCATCACTTTGAGGATCCGGACTGCTGCAAAAATCTCAACCTTACCATTACATTAACAATGTTGTTTGTAATTCAACACTTTGATTCCCCCCCTTAGAAAAGCTCTTTAAGGAGATATTTAAAGGGGCTGGTTGTTGAAACAAACACATTCGAGAGGTTCCCACAAACACACGCAATGTTCTGCCATGTACATAGGTGTCTGTGTTCATTTCAGGCTTCAGATGTACAGTGCCAGTTAAAGCTCGGTGGGGCCCTGATCCCAGCAATGGATCCCTGTACCTGCATGGAGCCCCATGGGGTTATTCTTGGGTATAAAATTGCTTGGGTGCATAAGTATCTGCAAGATCGAGGCCCACAATACCAGCTGCTTTTCCGTCATTCAAGTTGTCTCTCACTTGAATTGCTGTAGCGTTAGAGAGACAATTGCTGGGTGATTCTGCCAGCCTGTATCCAACAGAACAATTTTACAAGTGAGAACTTTGGTGTGGATAGATCAGATAGCAAGATCATCGCAGATTTATCTGCCCACAGAAAACAAAAGTTACCTCCAGAGAGTTAACAGAATCAGATAAATTAGTCAGGGAAAAGACTGAACTGTCCAGCCCTCACGCTTGGTCCTATTATATATTTCCTAGAGCATTGTCCAGGCTGGTTTTAAATACTCGGTCCCTTCCTCTGGTGAGCTGAGCCCTCTGCCCAATGGATCGCACCAGCAGAAGCTCCCCTGCTGTTTCAGCTTCAAATTTCCTATCTTCATTTCATCCCATTTCTCTTATTTAGATCCCCACGAGCCCTCTCAAAGAATTCCTCTCTCCCCATGGCTTGGCCACCCTTCCAACACTCAGCTTACTCTGCTTTCCACCTTTTAACCAAGCTAGACAGATCTCTTTCTTTTAACCATTTCCTGCAAGACAGTGGTCTCTTGACTCCCCTCTCTATTTTTCGGGGAGCCCTGAACAAAATTTTCCCACAAGCTGAATCTCATTTTTAAGCCTGGTTGAAAATGCTCTGTCTAAACTGTTTTTCCAACAGAAAATTGGGGTTTTGACCTTTTTTGTGTGTGGTAAAAGTGACTATTTACAGTGGGAAATTTTATTTCTTTGAAAAGAACTGAACTAAACATTTCAGCTGCATACTTAAGATTTTTCATTTGTAAATGCTGCCTCCATGCCTCATGGGAATTGTAGTTCAGTTACCTCATCTCCTCTTCCTGTTCTATAGGCCCACGAATCTCTGGCCAAACTACATTTCCCAGGGTGCACCATGACTACAGGCTCCCATGATGCACTCCCCCTCCAAGAGGAGAGACCAAAAACTGGTACAAAAACTGGAGATGTAGTCTAATCAAGGAGCTTAACCCAGGGAGGAGAATGGGAGCATGAAGTGCACAAACTACAGCTCCCATGAGGCACCCCAGCAGCATTTCCAAATAACAATATTTTCTTCTTAGGCGGAAACGTTTTGGTTTTTGCATTTAGGCCAAAAAATCAAAAGATTCCATGGAAAATGTAGACAAAAACGTTTTTAAATTTTCACTGAAATTTTCCCCTAAACCCATTTCTCCTTTCAGTTTTTAACCAGCTCTTCTCATTTTATTTCCCTCCCATGTTTCAAATCTTTGTATTGCCCTTCTGCTGCCTTCCATGATATTTGCAATGCCTCCCATTTTACTATCATCTTTAGTTTTTTATATTATTATTTGCATTACTCCTTGCTGAAGTGCCTGCCATTGTGCTAGATGCTGTACAAACAAAGAGCAAAAGGACAGCTGCTGCCCCAAACAGTATAGGATTTATAGTGAGATTTTAAATCCACCAGTTCCAACAATTAATTTATTTTTAAGTAAATAGCTAGCAATTTTGATGAGCCCCACAATAAATCATGTTTTTACTGACCCTGCAAGCGACAGTAGCTAAAGTTCTGTTCCCAGAGCTGATGATGTCAACTACGCCAGCACAAGCAGGATAATTAAAGAATTAAAGGGTACCATAATTAATGCAAATCAACTCAGGTTTATGGAAAATAGATCTTATCAGACTAACTCGATATCTTTTATTTTTAATAGGGTTAGAAGGCTGGGTGATAAAGGTGATAGTTTTGTTTTAATAGACTTCTGTAAGGCATTTGACTTGTACTGCGTGGCATTTTAGAACGATATAAAATGAACATGGCCCACATTAAATGAATTAAAAACTGGCTGACTGATAGGCCTCCAAATGTAACTGTGACCAGGGGATCATCATTGAGTGGGTGTGTTTCTAGTGAGGTCCCACAGGAATCGGTTCTTGGCCCTGTGCTATTTAACATTTTTATCAATAACCTGGAAGAAAACACAAAACCGTCACCAATAAAGTTTGCAGATGACATAAAAATTGGAGGAGTGGTACATAATGAAGAGGGTAGGACAATGATTCAGAGTGATCTGGACCGCTTGATAAACTGGTCACAAGCAAACAATAGAAATGTAAGAGTTCAACGTTTAGGAGTAAAGAATGCATGCCATACTTACAGGATGGGGGCCTCTATCCAGGGAAGCTGTGACTCTGAACAAGATTTGAGAGTCATGGTGTATAATCAGCAGAACATGAGCTTCCAGTAGGATGCTGTGGCCAAAAGAGCTAATGTGATCCTGGGATGGAAAATGGGCATATCAGGTAGGAGCGGAGAGGTTATTTTACCTCTGTATTTGGCCCTTTGCAACTGCTGTTGGAATCCTGTGTCCAGTTCTGGTGTTCACAGTTCAAAAAGGATGTTGCTAAATTGGAGAGGGGTCAGAGAAGAGCCATGAGAATGATTAAAGGATTTGAAAACCTGCCTTGTTACGATAGACTCAAAGAGCTCAATCGATTTAGCTTAACCAAGAGAAGATTAGGGGGTGACTTGATCACAGTCTATAAGTATCTACATGGGAGACAAATATTTAATGCTGGGTTCTTCAGTCTAGCAGAGAAAGGGCTAACCCAATCCAATCACTGGACGCTGAAGCTAGACAGATAAGGAATACATTCTTAACTATGAGAGTAATTAACCATCGGAACAATTTACCAAGGGTCGTAGTGGATTCTCCATCACTGACGACTTTTAACTCAAGACTGGCTGTTTTTCTAAAAGGGCTGTTCTAGGAATGATTGTGCGACCTGCATTAGAGATGATCATAATTGCTCCTTCTGGCCCAGGACTGTACGAATCACTGAAAAGCGAGGACAAGCCTTTTAAAATATAATTTTAAAATATTTTTGAATGTATTAAGTATTCTGACTGTAGATCGGGGGTTTTATAGTCACTTCGGAGCCTTACGGCAAGTAATGTCTGGGCACAGCACTAGTCAGTTACAATAACGATAATAGCTGGTTCTTATTTAGTATCTTTCATCAGCTGATCTCAAAACATTTTACAAAGAAAGTCAATATCACAAGTGTTATAGTAACTAGTTATAGGGAATGGTCCAGCGAATTGGACAATGGTCTGGGGACCAGGAGGTCTGGGTAATATCCCCACCCCTGCCATTGACCTGGTGAGTGATTTGGGCCAGTCACTGCCCCGCTTTCCACCTCAGTTTCCCCTCCTCGTTCCTCTGTCTGTTTAGATACTGAGCAACCGAGAGGGGATGAGATTTTTATTACCATCAACCCTCTGCTCAGGCCTTGCTGGCTGGCTTCTCACTGGAAGAGAAATCCAGCTGCAGAGGAAGGTGGGGTTTTTAGTTTTAAATACTATGTGAACCAGTCCTGGAACAGAGGTGGTCACAAATGATACACAGGCAAATTCCTCTTTCAGGAATTTCAGCCCCGACACCAGCACCCAGTGCCCAGGAAGCAACTGCCCAAGAACTGACTCTAGTTAGAGAGATTCAGGCAAAAAGGCAACATCTGCCTCCAACAGGACCTGAAATCACAAACTGCCCCAAGAATGCATCATTCCTTCAAAGGCAGCTCACAGGCTAGGAAAGCAAGGTGTAATATGACACAATGGGGCCACCTGGTGACTCCCACCCTGACATTGCTACAATCAGATTATTTAAACCTTTTTGTGAGGTGTTTGTTAGCCCTCTGCTTCATCCTGATGCCCAATGAACACATGGGAGGAAGAGCATCTTTGTTACAGTCACCTCTCCAACCCATGCATTGAAGGCGTGCTACCTCACAACTCATACCTCGGCAAACCTCCAGTCAGTCCTCCAGCACAACGCGGGGAGAGTCAACGCAAGATTCCTAAATGTAAACAACACGCGGGGGGAAGAGTTACATATAGCAACCCCAAACCCCTCGGTCTCTCTGGGGGTAAAGACAGTGGTTTTTGATTCTTCACAGGTCCCATTTAAACCACTAGTCCACTCTTCCCTCGTCTCAGCAACACTCTGCCTGTATATCACGTCTCCTTCTTCACCCTCTCTGTACTGTATAGCTAGTCGGTAAGTTCTTTGGAGCAAGGATCGTATCCTTAAAATGCTGCATCGGGGCAGCTGCCCCTGTGGTGCGCTTTAATGAAGACGCTCTGAGCTAATCCATCTCCCCAAGAGGCAGGAGCTACGTTGGCAGAGAAGCTCTCGCGCTATCGACACAGATGAAATGGGTTTAACTGCCTCACTTGCCTCACCAGCCTTTAACTTGCCTCACCAGCCTAGGTCTGTTTCATAGACCAGACCCAATTCGATGTTTGTACAGTGCCTACCTCAGTGGGGGGTTGATCTTGGCTGGCGTTAAGTGCTACCATAATAAATGTAATTTCCTGGGAGTCACCAGGTAGGAAAAGTTGCCTGAAAGTTCAAATGAAACATCAACATACTCAATCAATCAAACTGCAGCAGTGGTCATTTCTTTTCTGCAGAGCTGCGGCACTGTTTGCAAATTAGTACACTTGCCGGGCCTGATCCGGTGGCTACATTCCCACAAACATCCCCCGTGTCTTCAACAGTACCGGAAAACGGCACACGCCAAAACTCACTGCAATCAATGCGAGTCTTTCAGAGGCTTTTGCAGCTTTGAATGAAGTCCCAAGTGCAGGATGAGGACCTGAAATCAACACAACTGCTGCCACTTCAGACACCATGGCAATGGGTTAGACAGACAGACGTCACAACCAAGAACCACCTGCTTCCAGCACAAACCGAACAGAACCCGTTGAAGGCAGCGTCGGCAGGACCCCGTTGCAGGGGGCAGGGAGGGCAATGCTATGGGGCAGTAGCAATGACATTATAAACACCACCTGAAATGGAGCAGCTGGGGAGGCACAGACCGACGGATTTGATGGGAGTGAGAGTTTCACGCCCACACACGCATGTGCACACGTCCGGGTCCAGGGCAGCAAGTGAATGCAAGTGTCTAAAGCACAGGGTGAAAAAAAACTCATCAGAATTATGGCGGGTGGAGCTTGCCAATAAAGAAATGATCTTCAAATGTCTTTCTTCTTTAAGATGGGTTAGGCATTTTAACATGGCAAAATGTAAAGGTACGCATCTGGGAAGAAAGAATGTCGGCCGCACTCACACGCTGGGGGGCTCTGTCCTGGGAAGCTGTAACTCCGAAAAAGATTTGGGGGGTCATAGTGGCTAATCAGCAGAACAGAACCTTCCAGTGTGATTCTGTGGCCAGAAGGGCTAACGTGAGCCTGGGATAAAGAGGGGAATCCCAAGTAGGAGAGCAGAGAGGTTATTTTATCTCTGTATTCGGCACTGGTGCGACCTGTGTCCAGTTCTGATGTCCACAATCAGGAAGGATGTTGATAAATGGGAAGGGGTCAGAGATGAGCCAGGAGGATGATTCAAGGATGAGAAAACCTGCCTTGTAGTGATAGAATTAAGGAGCTCAAATGGTTTAGCTTAACAAAGAGAAGGCAAAGGGGTGACTGGTCCATAATTACCAACCAGGGGAACAAATATTGAATATTGGGCTCTTCAGTGTAGCAGATGTAGGTCTAATGAGCTATGGCTGGAAGTCAAAGCTAGACAAATTCAGCCTGGAAATAAGGCATGTACATGTGTCACAACAAAGGTAATTAACCATTGCAACTATTTCCCAAGGGGTGTGGTGGATTCTCTATCAGTAGCAAACTTTAGAGCAAGGTTGGATGGTTTTCTAGAAGCTGCTCTAGGATTGGTTTTGGGGCACGTGTCTGGCCCGGACTGTACAGAGGGACAGACGAGATGATCATGATAGTCCCTTCTGGCCTTGGAAACTACTCTTTGTCTTTCCTCCTGGCTGCTGGTGATCGGTGGCATTCTGGCCTGTACAGACTCACAGGGGATTCTGTAAATGGCCGTTGCGTCCTGCTGGGAGATTGGCTGTCAATAGCTTGGAGTTCATTTCAGCCGGGCCCGGGGTCACAGGTGGGGAAATGGAACCGGTCAATGACCATTGGGCCCGACCCGTTATACAGCAGCCTAGCCCCACTGAGATCAACTGCTGAGGGTCTGCCTTGAGGCGCTGAGATGGGGGTCTGGGCTGTGTGGGGATGTGGGGAAGGCTATGGGACACCCACTGCACCCATGGGAGAAGAGACAGTGGATCTGCCAGCCCCACACTGTCCCCAGAGCCAAACTGTGCAGCAATGCAGACAACCCCCCAGCGGCTGCTCCAGTCCCACTGGGGTGGAACCGGGAGATCCCCCCTCCCCATCCCCGCACCTCTTCCCTGGAGCTGCCGCTGGCAGAGACCATGCATCCTGCAGAAACTGCAGCTTTCCCGAGCAGCAAAAAGGAGCATGGCATGTCAGGGTTTGCCTTGGTCTGCCAGACGCACCTCAGCAATAAAGCACCAAGAGGGGTCACGCAGGAAACCTGCCCAGGCTTTGGCCATTCCTAGGCCTTAGGTGCTTGGTCCATATCTGTCCCCAACCTCATCAGGGCAGGATCTCACACCCAGACCCTGCTCCGTGACCCCATGAGCTCCTGCTGCAGCCCCCCACTCCCTCCCATGGGGCAGCCTGACGATCTGTCAGATAGCAGCTTTCCGGCAAAGCACGGGGCTGATAGAGGCAGCGGAGGAGCTGACAGTCAGAGCCAGGCCAGGAGGGCACCAGAGAAGCAGAAGGCGATTGCAGGGCCCCGGCGCGCAGGATATTTACAGTCAGCCCGGAGAACAGGCTGGGTGCTGCGATGGCCCACGCGGCTGAGAGGGAACCCGGAAGATGGAGCGAAGCCAGATGCTTATGGAGTCAAGGAGACAAGGAGCAACCAGGGGAATTTTTATTGCTCGTTATTAATGGTCACATGGCGCCAAAGCCAAGACAGTGCAGGGTTGGCTGGACAGGGCCGGCCATCTGCCCGCATCCTGCAGGCACCGCATGCATCCGTGTCACCTGCAAGGGGCATGTGCATGGAGACGTCCCGCCACGGTGCCCCCAGCGGCATCCCCCAGGACTCAGCGCTCCCCCTGCCTTGTCCAGCGTCTCTATGGAGCAGTCCAGCGGGACGCAGGCGGCTCCCAGCTCTGGGAGCACATCACAGGGGAACAGCCCCATCTCCCGGCTCTGTTGGTCTCAGCCTGGTTGAGGGGCGGGTAGGGGAGCCCGGGCAGGACAGAGGAAGTGGTTTGAAGAGCTTGTCTCCTCTCTACCCACCCCTTGGCTATCCAGGCCCTTTGGGCTCCTCTGACGCCCCCTCCCACGTGTACTGGTGCAACACCTGCACCTTGCCCTGTCTGACCCAGACCAGACCACGGTGCCTGTAGGCCATGAACAGAACCTTGCTTCCTCCCCCCCCCCCCACCAAGAGCCACCCCAACCTAATACATTACCCTTTTAAATATTAATTCAAATCTGTCTGTACTTGGTATAATTTTGAGATTGTTTGTAAATGTCTGTACTATGTCAACTGGCCAGTTTATTTGTTAATTTTACATGCTTCTAATACATAGGATTTTTACAAATATGTCTTAAGAACAAAAAGCCACAGTATGCATTGCAATGTTTGTATCTAATTGTAAAAGATATTGTCAAAGTGAATGTGAATTCTTCAGCTAGGAGCTGGCACTGAGTGATATAAGTGTGAATGGCTGAGCAATTGAGCTGAGTGGAGTGATTAAACAATTGGTCTGAGTGAGGGGCATCAAACCAGACAAGAAAACACCAGCCTCACCTAAAAACGTTTGAAGGAAGAAGAAAGGAGTGAAGATAATAGCAACTGGCTGAAGAGGAGTCCACCCTGATACTTTCAGAGCCAGCCCATTTCAAAGGACAAAATCCGATCATGCTTGCAACAATGTGGGTGATTGAGGATCACACCAAAGATGCAGTTGCAGCATGACAGTGCAAAACCCATAGAGACACATGGGGTCCTTTTCCTATAAAATGGGACAGAAAGATGAAGGCTGGAGGTTCGGGTCTACAACATCATACCAGCCAGGAGTACCGATGCGCATCGGCAGAACCTTGCTCCTCACCCTCGTGCTACAGTCACCTGGCCAGTGACTACCACGAGCACCTAGAGGCTGGTAACTATAACATCTGTGGGACCCCTGTGTATGTCTGTCTGTCTCCCTGTCTGTGTGTGCCTGTCAGTGTGTATGACTGTGAATGAAAGTTAGAATTGAAACATGTGTCAAGAATCTCTGCCATTGGAATATTGATATAATGTTAATACTATTTCCATAGTGGTTGCATTGATTGATACTATTTAGTTAAAGCACAGTATTGATGGTGTTGCAGTGTGGATACTTTTCTTTTCTTTGATACTATTTTTCTGTGATACTAGTTACCAAGTTTCCATATTCACAATAAATGAGGCTTGTTGCCTTATCCCCTAAAAAGATCCTGTGATATTTGTTATTTGGGTAACATGCCCGGCATCCAAGGGACCTTCCAGCATGGTCAGTGCGGCTCATTCTCGCCCAGGACAGAGCCTCCAGCCCAGAGAAAGCTCCAGCAGGTCTGGATGCTGCAGCCTGTCTGCCAGCCACCCTGGGTGCCGTGAGCCCCCACAGGATTGGCCCCAGAGAGATGTCTCCTTCCATGCTCTCCCACCACCTCCAGGTCCCCTGGGACAGTGATGCTGTCAGCCAGGAGGAGGAGCTGGCGAGAACAGGAGACAGAATAGGAGCTGGCCCCAGACTGTGGAACTCACCGCCACTAGAGAGAAAGGCCCGCAGATCATGCCACTGAATGCAAAAGCCATCATGGCCGCTTGGCTCCTGTCAATGCGCTCTTCTCACAAAGCCACAGACATCCCCGCATGGAACACACCCACCCTCACCGTCTTTCTCCTCCAAGCCGGGACTGGAAGAAAACCACTGAAATCAGAACCGCAGTTCAAGCCCATAGGAAGCCCCCGGTACCATGGGGATGGGCTGCAGCTAAGGCCCTGGGGAGATGGAGAAGCCGTATTGCATCCCTTCCCAGCCGGTTTCCTGGCCCGGTGCACAATCACTCCCCATGGCACATTTGCAAAGCATTTTCTTGACTAGCTTTAAAAGCCCCGCAGCCCCTGCCCATCCCTTGGGTACAGGATTCCCTGGGCCACTCGGCATCAGCAGGAGGCTGTTCCTGCTCTCCAGCCCAACGTTCCCCGTTCTTAATTTTGCCCCGTTGGACCTAGCCAGGCCCCCTGGTGCCCTGGGCCCAGTTTAACCCTCTAGCGCTGCCCTGGCTGCCCTCATGGCCCATCCCCGTTAGCCGAATGAAAACCCAGTCAGCTTTCTTAACCTGGCGCCCCGGCTCTTCTCTGAACCCCCTGGGTCAGTGGCTCTCCGAGCAGGATATGCCACCGGGTGGGGAGGGGGGCAACTTCTCCCATTCCTTCTTTGCCGTGGGGCGGAGAGGCCCACAGCTTGAGCCAGGATCTGACCGGCTCCCCCCCATGCACAGGGGGACCCGCCCCGCTCTGCGATGGGTCAATTGCGCGGGGTTTTCCTTCTTGCTGCCCCAGCCCACTGCACGCGGGGGGTGCCCGGCAATGCAAAGGGGGTGGAGCCAAGCCAGACCCTTTGCGGTAGGAGGGTGGCAGCCTCCGCTCCGCCCTCGCCCCCCCGCCAGCGTCGCCCTTTTAAGAGCGCTGAAATTCTTCACATAAACAAGCGCCGGGGCCCGGGCCGAGCCGCTGGGATTCCTGGGGCCCTGGCCCCGGGGCGCTGGGGGGGCGCGCGTGCCAGCCCCGCCCGCCCGCCGAGAGGGGCCGGGGCGCAGGGGCTGGGACCCAGGGGAGGCGCTGGGGAGCCGCTGAAAGTTGCCCCGGTTCGGCGAGGAGTTTGGGGTCTGGGGCGGGGGGGGGAGCCTTGAAACCGCTCAGGGAGCGTCTAGCAAGAGCAGCTCCCGGGCCGGGACGAAGGGGCGACACCGGGGGCCGCGCAGGGACGGGGCGCGGGGGGACAGCTGGCAGGGCCCGGCCTGGCCCCCAGAGAGCGCAGCCTGCCCCACGGCTGCCCCCGCGAGCGGGCCGGTTGCTGCGCCCTGCGTGGCTTATTGCGCGGGGCAGGAGCCGGCGCAGCCGCTGCGCGGGGCAGGAAACCGCGCAGGGATCGGCCCCCACGTTGGCACCGACCCCGGCCTTTGCAGCCTCCCCCCGCCCACGCGGGGCCTCGGGGAGCGGCGCCCACGGAGTCCACGTTTGCAGACCCCACCCGGGTCTCTCTGCGCGGCCTCCCTCTTCCGGCGGCGGCTCGGGGCCAGACGCAAGGGGTCGGGTGTAAATTCCCTTCCCAAGGGTGCAAGGCGCGGGACCAGCCTTGCCCGGCGAGCTCGGGGCAGCTGGAGGGGAGCCCCTAGCTCCGCCTGTCCGAGCCCAGGCTCTAGGGACAGGGCTGGATGGAGGTTTCCTGCCACACCTATCGGGCACCGGGCTGGGGACCAGCTGTACCACGTGCTCATCTCTGGGGGGAGCCCCATGGGAGCTGCTGGGGGCCAAGGGTTGTTCTCTCCTCTCTGGCCTGCCTTACACCCGCCTTGTAAATGAGGCTGTTCTTCTCCACTTCCACCCCTGAACCTTATCTGGTTCCTTCTCTGAACCACTTGCCTCCATAGCATCTTGTGGCGGGGAGTTCCCTGGGCTACTGCCAGCTCGGGTCGCTTCCTTGTCTCTGTTCTGAAGGCCTGGCTACTTGGTTTCACCTTGTGTCTAAGGTCAGTGCATGGGCCCCCCCCCCCACTGGGCCTTTCCTCTTCCCTTTCCACAGATGGAGCTGCACCAGTCTAGCAGATCCAGTTTCTTCCCTTCCCCAAGTGTTCTCAGAGAAAAGTGGGGCTGGAACAATTGTAGGGGGAGGACCTGAGAGCCATTGAACCACACTGCAACCCCTGTACAGGATGGAAACCACTTCCAGCCCCAGGGTGCGGCACCAATGTTCCATTATTCTATGATCACAGAAATGTGAGGCTGGAAGAGCCCTCAAGAAGTCCCCAGGTCCAGTCCCCTGCTCCAACACAGGACCAAGCAAAACTAGGCGGTTCTCACGTCCAACCTGTTCCGAAAAGCCCGTTCCCGCACTTAACGGAGTCAGAAAGCTTTTCCTAATAGCTGACCTAAATCACCCCTGCTAGATTAAGCCCACTGCTTCCTGTCCTGCCTTCAGTGGATGTGAAGAAAAAACTGACCGCTCCCTGCCTGTCCTCTTTATAACATGCCTAAACAGATTTGAAGACAGTTCTGGGGTCCCCCCTCCAGTCTGGTTTTCTCAAGACTAAACATACCCAGGTTTTTTTAGAACTTTTCACTCCCCTTCCCCCCCAGCGCACCTCAAAGAAGAAAGGGACAAATGAAAAGATTCACTTAAAAAAGCGGCATTACTAAATGATGAATGTGGAGGATTTAATGCTTGGGTTGTGGTGCTTCTAGACCTGACACACCAACGGTTGGAAAATATTTCCGTTTGCATAGCCAAGCTCGCCATTATTCCTCGGGCCCCAGCTCAGCGCGCCAGTCGCTGCAGACACATTGCAAGAGACAGACCCTGCCCTGAAGACGTTTGCCAGGTTAGTTATTTTTTGCAGTAAAAGCAATGGAAATAGGTTGACTGGAGCTGGTCAGAAAGTAGGGCGGGGGCGGGAGGGAGAAGGGAGGGAACCACAAATTTTGAGTTTTCAGGGGGGGAAACTGAACCAAAATATTTCAGCCCGGAAGCAAAATATTTAGGCGGGGCTGTGTGGTGCAGTGCCTCATGGGAGCTGTAGTTTGGGTGCTAATGTTCCCATTCTCTTCTGTAGGCTGGACGACACCTCCCATGCTGCAATGTGTCAGCTGGCTCCTCACAGACAGGATGAGAGACCTGCTACTGGGGATCTCTGTCACGCTGGCTGGATCAGGTGGCTCCCTACGCATGGATGGGTCACAACCCGGTTAGCTCAGATGCCAGGGACTGGTGGTTTTGGAGCTGAAAGACCAGGGGCCCGTGGGAGTGGCCCAGCAGCTCGTCTGCAGCCCCCGGAATCACGCTCTCGTCCCCTGCTCGAGAACATTCACGCCACCCAGGCTGTGCTAGGAAGAGCATCTGCACCGGTGATGGGGACCAGGACTCCTGGGTTCTGTTCCCGGATCTACCACCGATTGGTTCACTCCACAACTTTCGGCAGGTCCTAGCAGGACTGTCTACAGGGGCAGGGGCCTTTAGTCTACGCTGCTGTCGGTTTCCCCAGGCACAAGTTCACACACAGGCAAAGCGAGTCTGATATTGAAGGCTCACCAGCTGGGCCTGCCCGCTCTTTTCATCTGCAAGCAGAGGAATTAGATCATGGATGAATGCTGTTTGCTGCAGCTTCGTTCAGATGCTCCTGTCTTCACCCGCACCGTCTGTCCTGCCTCGCTCTTCCTGTGCTCTGGCATTATTGTCTTAGCTGCTGCCGACACGTTACACGGAAGCTAGCAAAGAAAATGCACCAGTGCCAGCACAGGAGAAATCGGAGGCCTGGAGAATTACAGCAGGTTTAAAATGAAATAAGAACAAGTAATTGCCTGGGGCTGGCAGATCACAGGCGATCTGCAAATTGGCAAAGGCCCAGAGAACAGGTTGTAGGAAATATGCTGGGCCGGGCTAAAGGGCACCCCCAGGACTTTCCCACTTTCCCATTCCATGCTGCTGAATGCAGGAGAGAGCTTGGTTATTAGCACTCAGGGAGCCCGGGGAGGGCTCTATTGTCTGCACTAATTGGAAGGAGAATGTCTCGGGGGGGCTGCTAATTCACTTAGACCTGAGCTCCAGGGGCTGTGGCAGGGGGTGGAGGTTTCACCAGCTCTTGGCAATTAACGGTGCGGGGAGCAGCCACCTTCTCTGGAAAGCAGCCCATGGCTAAGGAGGCCAGGATGCTGCAGCCTTGATCGGGGGGTGCTGGGGAGCTTGGGGCAGTGCTGAGCAGGGAAGGGAACGCCAAACCCAGTTTAACCCTGTCCCTGCTGGTTGCAGGCTCCCTTTCCCAGTCCCCTGCCACGGAAACTTCCTGCTCTACTCAGCAATGCATGCTGGGACCTGTAGTACCCCTGGTCCTCACCGCTTGAAAAAGGTCACCAGGATGTGTTCCACAAGAGGCTGCACCCCTTCGGGTTCTTGCCTGTTGCCTGGGGAGCTGCCTGGGCGGGCCGAGCCCCTGGCTGAAGAAGCCCTTGGGCTGATGGTTTGATTAAATCCTCCACTGCTGCGTTTAATGGTGCTGGGACCCTCCTCTGCCCAACAAAGCAGCACTGATCCCATTCCATGGGGGAGACCCCTGCAAGCTGCCAACAGGGCGCAGTGGTGCTGGGATGACGCCGGCCGGCAGGGCTGCCCACCTGGCATTTCAGTTTTTACTGCCGTGAAGATCTGAAGTTGATTTTTTTTTTACTGACATGGTGGACGTTTGACGGCCATGACTAAAAATACCATCGACAGCACGACAATGTCACAAAAGCTCGCTCGCTCGCCATATTCTGTACACGGGAGTTTGGAATTACGCAAGCGTTTTAGCTGCAGTTAATTGATCAGTCAGGTTCTTTGGGCGTGGGCAGTAACAGAAAAGAGGAAACGGCTAAAGTTCCAGCCAGTGCAGTTTTATGATACAAGAAGTGATTCTGTACCATGACGATCAATGTCAAAATACAGGACCTTTTATTTCTGCCCAATTTGACAGACATTTTCATTGATTTATGGGTTTACGGACAGTGAAAAATTGTACATTTCTTACCGATTGTCAATAATGGACCATTGGCTACACGGCTTGCGCCCCGAGGCTTACTCCACTCAACGGAAAGTCTCTTGTTGCTTTAGCTATTGATGGAAACTATGGCTATACGGCAGTGCCTGCTGGTTGTTCAGGGGGAAGGGTGTGTGACTAACCTCCCTCCCGAGTGATGTTACAGCGACACAAGCACTCGTGTGCCCAGGGCTATGTCAGCAGGGGAGCGTCTCCCACCACCAAAGCTTCTGGCACTTATGGGGGTGTGTTTTTTCTTCTCGCCTGTGGTCACAGAGCATCTTCACCAGACATGCTGTACGCATAGACACAGCCATAAACTGAATCCAAAGGGGGCCCTCCAGCAGAAAGGGCGGGGAGGGGAAGGGTTGCACGCAGGGAACTATACTGGATTTGGAAACCCATTCCATTCAAGCCATGCAACTTTTCCAAGCTAGGCCTGGCCTCTAGTCACAGCACCAGGCTGCGTACAGAGCATTTCTAGCCGTGTTGCCCGGGGCTAGATTGCCCCATCTCAGATCTCTACGGAGATGGGGGAGGAAAGGTGACCTGCAAAGCGGGCAGGGCTTGTGTTCGTTTGGGTCTTGCTGGTCTCTGAAAAAGAGCTGGAAGGTTTGGAACCGCCTCCAGTTCTTGATCAGCCGATGGTTTTTGCTGTTAGATGCTCAGCTCTAACCCCCACCCACCGTGGCTGAACAGAGAACAGGTGACTCGCTGCCATCACATTAGAGGGAGCATCAAGCCATTGAAAAAGGGATGGGACTTTTTTTTTTTAGCCAAATTTTGTCACAAGCGGTGGGTTTTGTTTGGTGCTGCTAACCCGATGCCTAGCACACACTTGGGAGAAAGGCGGGCTGAGGTAATGAGTCCAACCAACTCACGTGCAACGCACCCCTCCCAGCCAGCCAACACGGCTTCCTACAAAATCAGGCACAATGCTCCTGATATTTGCAAGGAAAAAACCAAGTGGCTCCCTCAGCCTCTTTTTGACCCTTTTAGGGCCCCTTCATGCAGCACGAAGCAGCAAAAACGGGGACAAATGTAGTTTAAACAAAACAAAACACTCCTTAGCAGGTGACCGGGCCTCAGCCGCTCCGCAAGTAGAGGGATGGAGCCTTTAGTCTCAGAAGGCCAGAGGGGACGGCCCCATGCTCCAAATATCGGGTATGAAATTCCTAGATTGCAGCCCTGAGCCGGCCTTCTTTCTCTGCAAGCAGATCCACTCCCCCGGTGGGGACCTGCACGTGAAACCCTTACAGCCATGCCTGTTCTGCCTGGTCACTGTCAACCCCCGGGCATTTTCTGTCAGCGAAGGGATTTGCCAGGTGGCCTTGTTCAAATCCTGTCTGCTGTTGTGGAGCATGGCTGCACGATGCCTGTTGCACTCCACCTCAGAGGTGGCTGCAACCCAGGCTGCCCTGGGATGCGCTTGGGCTAGGAGAGGATGGGAACACGGGAAATGGGCCTGTCCTGGGAAATGACCTTTGGCCAAAACTGAAGGATTCCAGTGGACTCTTCGAGGGAGGCCCAACCCACCGGCTGCCCAAGTTGCGCAAGTTGGCCAGTGGGACTGGCTCAGCTTCAGGGCCGGCTCCTTTCTGCTCCCTCCGTGGGGGCTCGCATCAGCCAATGACCAGACCCTCCTGCAGGAGATCCTTAAAATCAAGTTTAGTAACAAACCCGGGAGGTGCCCTGGCCGGCATGGGCTGCAACTTTAACTCCTTCTCTGCCAAGTCTCCAGCCAGGTTGCGGCAGGCTTTTCCCCCATTCAACAGCTACCTCTCCCCCCAGCCTTTCCCCCCCATCTTGGCCAGCAAGTGGGATCCCCCGGGGGCCGGGTTCCCTGCATTCTAAGTGTGAACGTAGGGTCATCATTGCACATGGTGGATCTGTGCTATGGGTTGGGGCTATGGGTTGGGATTGAGGGGCACCGGCAGCACGTTGTGTGGGGGAAGCCAGGGCTGGGATAGAGGCAGTCAGGCTGTGGGGGCACCAGGAACCCTGCCCTGAATCCTGTCCCTGCTGGCGGTGGTGACCATGTGGAGACGAGGCTTGTTTCCTCCTGGAATGTCGACAAACCCCTGGGTGGCCAGAAGCCTGTGGCGCCAGTGCGTGGCAGGGTCCAGGGCATGGCCCACCACCAGGGCCCTGCCTAAGCTGGCCTGTCGGTGGCGGGGAGCCCGTAGGAGAACTGGCTGTGGCGGCCGCAGGCCAGGAAGCCGGCACCGTGTGCAATGCAGCACGTCCAGATCTGCAGGGGGCGAGAGGGGAACCGGATGAGCTGCTGAATGGGAGAGACGGTGGAGGCGGAAGGGAGGGACAGAGTCGCCCGGGGGTGTTGGAGCAAAGGGGTGGGGCAGCCTAGTGACCCCTGCTCGCTCTCTGCCCCAGAGTGCAGCCCACATGCTGGGATCCGAACCCCAGAGCTGAGCCGCTGTGCTCCAAACCAGCCGTGAACTGGGGCCTTGGGCTTGGGTAGCGTGGCAGCTGGCTCTGATCCACCTCAGGTTAGGATCTGCCGGCTCTGACCACTCCCATCCTGGCTTTGGAGCCCTGAAAACCCAGTGGTATGTCTCTTAACCCAGCCACTGTCTTGCTCTGATCACTGGCTCCCCGCTGTGGGGAGTCCCCCTTGGCCCCCTATCTGACCAGTTGGGGGGCCCCTTGGAGCCAGGCGTGGTTGGGGGGTTACTGGGGAGGGACATGCATGGCTGGGCAGAGAACCCCCAGAACCCAAACTCCCCTGCAGGATTCCTAGCCCGTGGCCCTCTCCCCCCAGCCCTAGAGCTTGGGACCGTTCCCCGCGCCCTACCAGGTAGGCGGTGAAGGCCACGTAGCCGGCCAGCACGAAGGCCAGGGGTATGTAGTAGGCGAGGCTGCCCAGCGTGGGGATGTAGATCACCACGAAGTAGAGGTTAATGGCACAGACCAGCCCGGTGATGAGGGTCAGCAGCAGCTTCCCGACACTGCGGAGACCAGAGACCCGTGAGCCCAGCCCTGGCCCCCGCCGCCAGCTGCCTGGGCAGGGGCGCCGCCTCTGACTCCACGCGGGCCAGCCCGGCTCTGCCCTGTCTCCTGCCCCAGGTGAGGAGGGCCTGGCGTGTGACGGAGCCCGCCTGGGCACAGCTCCCGTGCCCCGTGCTGCCAGCCCGGCTCTGGCAGGCCCAGGGCTACGGGACCCATGAGCACATGGCCAGGACGATGCCCAGCTGCCCCCACCTGTGACCCGCCCAGCCGAGAGGAACCACCACCCCCAGGTCCCCATGGGGGCCCAGCCCATGGGATGGCACCGAACGTTTTTCTGAAACGCCTCCAAGTTCCAGGGTCCTTGTGGCTCGTTAATTTCAGCTGGGGGCAGTTTCTGGTGGGATCCGAATGCTGGGCACCCCGGGGAGGCTGCCTGCACCCCAGATGTTGGCCCGGCGGGGGGGTGGGACCCCTGGCCCGGTGAGACACTCACGTGCCGTTGGCGAACTCTTGCATGAGCGGCCGCATGCTGGTGAAGGTGAGGACGGGGAGGACAGCAAAGGGCAGCTGCAAGACAGAGGCAGGGTGAGAGGGGAGGGGACCCTGCTCCCTTGATGCTCGCCCGCCCAGCCACCTGCCCCGAGCCCCAGCACCATGTCTGGCCTCTCCCTCCCTCCCGCCAGCCCCTGGAGCTGCTGTGCCCATGTTCCAGGCCCTGCTTCTCACCAGGATGCTCTGCAGCACGTTGAGCAGGTCGTTCATTCCCGTCAGGTGGCTGACGTCCTTGAAGGCGGCGATGAAGACGGTGGGGAGGATGGCGAAGGAGCGGGTGAAGAGCACGCGGGCAAAGCGGGACCAGCGCAGCTGCAGGAACCCCTGGGGGGGTGGACAGACGGACACGGGGTGGGGGGGGTGCTGTCAGCGAGTGAGAACGCTGCAGGCACGGTCACTGAGGGGGAGGCCTGGCATGGGTCCCCCCTTTGGCTCAGCCCCCCACCCCATCGACCCCCACCACTTCACTTCACTTACCCCATCTGCTCAGCCCCCCCCCTCCACACAGCCCCCCCTGCAGCTCCCAGCCTAAGCTCTGCTTCTCTCAGGGCTCTTCACGCTCCCCAGGCCTGGAGGGTTGCAGGGGAGGGTCCCCTGGCCCACTCCCCAGGCTGGCAGCAGGCGTCCCAGCTGCAGGAGTGGCAGTGACTCGATCTTGGGACACGACTCTCAAGTTGCATGACCCCCCCCCCTCGGCCGTGGCTGACACTGGAGACTTCAATCGCGAGACCATGAGGCGGGCGTCATTTGACTTAGAAATCGCCATGGGAGTGGCAGGATCTGGCCGTAAAGCCCCAGAGCATCCTGTGCTGAATAGCCCCCCAGCCGCAGGATCTCAGAAAACTAGCTTCCTTTCCCAGGGAACCCGCCCCGGCGTGGGGAGGGAAAGTGCCGCGGCAAGGGCCGCGTCCGCACTGGGAACAAAGATGTGCTTCGAGCACACGCTGACTCGGCTCTCGCCTGTGGAAGGTGGGTTAGAGCGCCTGCTTGCCTCGTCCACACTGGGTTAGTTAAGGCAGGAGCGCACACGTGGTTCAAAGCCTGCTTTTTATCCCGGGGAAGGCCTGGCCAAAGCGAGGAAGGATCATGCTTGGGGGCAGCCAGGCCTGGCCCTGCCATTGCAAAGGAAACACTTTATGGGTCCGGACTGAGGGGCACTGGCAGGGTTGGGGTGGGGGGAGCCCAGGGCTGGGCTAGCGGAGAGGGCTGTGGGGAGGGGCCCATATGGGGGCCCTGTCTCCTCTCTCAGGTCGGATTCTCTCACAACGTTCAGGAGAAACAAACCACACTTGGCTTTTAAATGTTTTCGGGGTCGGGAAAACTGTGGAGCCAGGTCCCCGACATCCTGACGCCAACCCCCAGGGACTCCCCCGTGGCCCAGTGCAGCAGACGTGGTCCATAGAGCCAGCAGGCTGGTCTCTGAGCTGCTAGGACAGGGAGAACAGCTGCGTGCAGGGCTGGAGGGGGCCAACCTTCGCTTTGGGACAGAACCGTTTACATCTGTGCAGTGCCCCCCAGCCGGCTCTAGAGGTCACTGCAACACCGGCGAGCACGTTAGTCAATGAATAAAATGGTATCGGGTTGATTCTGCTGTCCTCGTGCACCGATTACAACCTAGCGGCAAGCTCCAGACAGAGATGGCTTGAGCGGCTGTTGAAATGCAGCCGCCTCTGGGGTGGAGTGCAGCAGCCATGTGCAGCAACGCGGCCCAAGGGGTTTGACAAGGGGAGGTAGCGGGCTGACGTCTCCAAGTGAAAGCACAGGGGGCGTTTTAGGGAGGCAACCTGGGTTCTGTGGGTTGGAATTGGGCTGGGACACCCCGATGTGTGCAGAAAGTTCTCAGGGGTCACAAGAGCTCAGGGTCTTCCTTTCACACCTCCTTTGTGCCTTAGTGTCCCCGCCATCCTACAGACACTTAAATCTACTTGTCCTTGGGAACGGGCAGAGTGGGAGTGAACTCCTGATACCCCCTCAGGCCCCAGGCTGAGGAATGGGGTATAAATGCATAGCTTAGGGGGAGACAGACTCCACTTCCAGCAAGCGCTTCCTTTAGGGGACAGGCCGTGGGCAGGCGTGGGGCATTTAGTCACGCTCCACCCACAACCCCAGGCTCCTCTGGTATGAGGATCAGCAATGAAATAGTTAAACGGAATCCCCCACACACACACCTGGCTCAGTGTGGTGGCTGGGGACAGGCTCTCGGCAGATTCAGGCAGCACAGGGGCACAGCAAGACGCAGTAAGGGCTGGAAACGTCCCTGCCCAAACGAACGCTTACGTCGTGCAGAAGCCAATGGGCCGCCGGGAAGGGTTGGGTCCGCTCCCAGCCCGGCCCGCCCGTCTCTCACCTCCATGACAAACTGCCCAGCGTAGGTCCCGGTCATGGTGGAACTCTGCCCCGCAGCCAGGATCCCAATGGCCCAGATGTACAGAGCCACGGCACCGAAGTAGCAGCCCAGGATGACGCCCTGGAGGGAGCCGGAGCAGTGCCCAGGTTAGCAGGGTCCCCCCTCGTGGGGCAGGCCTGGGCAGCTCTGTGCCCCTACCTGCCAGCCTGGCAGCAGGAGACAGACCAGCAGCGACCCCTCTGCCCAAGGGGGACTGCACCGGCTCTCAGCTGCCAGGGAGGTGGCAGGATGTGGGAGGGATGGGGGTACACGTGTGTCTGTGGCAGGGGGAATGGAAGGGGCCCTGACAACTCCAGCAGGAACCTGGGAGGGGATAGGTTTGTGGGCACCGGGGTGTGGTGACAGGCACTGCCAGGAAAACAGCCTGCCCTGGGAGACCCCCTCCCACCCCATGGGACTCAGGCTTTCCCTGTGCCACTGAGCCCCACATGCACCGCCCCCTCAGTGGCCCAGCCCTGGCCCCCAGGGCAGGGGGTTGTCTGTGCCCCTGACTCACCCCTTGGTAGATGTCCACAGAGACGGTCTCGTTGTTCATGGGGAAGATGGGGGCATAGTGGCTGACACTGCTGTTGATGCACTGGTTGTACTGAAACACAGGAGAGCGCGGGGGTCTCACCCGTCAGGAGGCTGCTTGGCAAGTCACCCTGCTGGGGGGGGACCTGGGGTGGGGGCAGGTGCAGGCTGGCCCTACAGCGGAAGGAGCAATCCACTGCCCACCCCTCTTATCTCCCTGTCCTTAACCTTAACACTGCCCGATGGCCACATCCATCCAGGAAGTGCAGGCAAGGTGACGCCAGCCACTCCTCAGTGAGCACAGTGGGCACTGAGGACCCCCCGTCCCTGCCCCCGGCACTCACCACGTCCTGGTTGGTGCGGTGGTAGAAGGCCTCGCCGAAGACGGCCATGACGAAGAGGTTGATGAGGAAGGAGACGAAGAGAGCGATGCAAGATTCGATCAGGAAGTACTTGTTGGCCTCGCTCACCTCCCGCCTCTCGGAGCGATTCACTTCGCGAGTCTGGGTGGGGGGCACAGGGCAGGTCACGCAGCCCCCAGGGTGGATCCCCCGCGCCACCGGCCTCACCAGGGCAGAGGGAGCCGGGCTCAGCGGCCCAGGAGAGGGGTCCTGGCTCCCAGCGCCCACGGCAAGGAGGGCAGGGTGTGTGGCACAGGCCGGGGGGAGGGAGGCCTGGGGCTTGATGCACCAGAGCCAGGCATCTGTCTCGTGGTCCCCCCGACTCCCACCCTCTCTGCCATATACTGAGCATCAGCCACTCGTTCCCATTGTCCGCCCACCGCATTCCCCCCGCCCCAAGCTGGAGCAGGGCAACAGCGCCCCACTCTGGTGAGTTAAGGTACTGCACCCTCCCTCCACCACCACCCCCAGCCTCCTAATGTCGCTGGTGGCTGTGACCCCTCCCCACCCAGGTGAGCCCTGGACACCCTGGAGTTATGGCCGAGACCCCGAGGACGAAGGGGTAGGGCAGCTGGTTGGTGCCCAGGGCAGGGCGCCCGCCCCCGCAGCCTCACCTTGACCAGGGAGGAGTGGAGGTAGATGTTGTGAGGCATGATGATGGCGCCCACGATGCCCACGGCCTGCAGCAGCTCCTCGTGTCCGCAGCCGCGGCAATAGGGGAAGAAAATGCCCTTCAGCACCTCCTTCTGGTCAGGCTTTACCACCACGTACTGGGGACAGAGCAGGGGTGAGCGGGCTGGAGCTGGGGCCCGCCTGGATGCAAGGGGCCCGCCGCGCCCGGTGGCACAGCCCCATGGGCCGGCCGAGGTGAGATGCCCACAGGGGGATACGGATGCTGCCCGCACCAGGTCTCCCCCAAAACAGCTCCCGCAGGGGAGCACTGTTCGGGCTCCACGGCCCCCGCTGCACCGGCCGGAGGAGCTGCTATCGATGGCCGCCAGGAAGGCCTGCCCCTGGCAAAGCAGCTATGAGCGAGCAATCCCGGTCAGAGCTCCCGTTGGTCCGCCCCCACCCCCCGCCAGTTCCATGGCCTGGGCCGGACGAGTCCCGACAGCTCCAGAACCCATGTTCGGGCAGGGGCCGTGTGCAAGAATCCCCTCCCCACCTGAAACCACGGGGGGCTCTGTGCTACGACGGACCCTTGCCAGGACACGGGGGCCAGCGCCCCGCTCTGCTAGAATGTCCCCGGTTTCTAACGCTCCTCGGTTTCTAACCAGCTGCAAGCGCCCCTGAAAGCCGCACGCCCAGCTCCCTCAGAAGGAAGAGCATTGGCTGCTGCTTCGTTTTCCCAGGGTGGAGGGGGTCCTCCCAAACTAACACCAATCAGCCATCACCCTGCTTAGCTTGGGAGACAGACGAAGACCCAGCCCAAGGCAGAAGGCCACTCAGTCTCCGCCCAGGCGAGACGGAAGACACTCTCCCACCGAACGCTTCCAAGCCCAGCGGAGACGCCTCTCCTGGCTCCAAGAGCACCCCGGGCACAGAGATTTCTCTTTGGCCCTCCACACCTGTGAGATCAGATCAGAACTGCACCCACGGCCCCTCTGCAATGCGCTCACATGCGTCCTCCAGCGCCAGAAGCCTGGCTGGGTTTAAGATGGAACTTGACGCCTCTGTGAATGGGCGTATCTGACGGGGTTGCCGGGGATGAGAAGGGACTGGCCTCAGTGACCCAGGAGATGCCTTCCGCTCTGATGGTCCTATTCTCCCTCAGTCCCTGGTGAGCTTTGTGGATTCGCAGCCTCTGGTTGTGGCCCGGGAACATTTCTGTGCCCTGAAACGTGTGCGGCGCTTCCTCTGCTCCTACGAAAGGGCTGGGCAAGGCAGCACCAAGGAGCCGGGAAATTTAAATTTACCTCGTAGCCAAAGGTCAGCGCCATGATAGTGATGAGGAGACCAAAAAAGGCTTCCAGCTTCCGGAGCCCTGGAGGGGAAAAGGAGAGCAAGAGAGCTCCAAGCTGCAGCTGGCTCAGACGGGCAGCGCGAACCCAGCCCCGGGGAGCAGGCGGCAGGGGCTGACATGCGTGTCTGGCTCGGGGGCCAGCTCTTCCCAACTGCATCCCACAGACTCCCTGATTGTAAGGCCAGAAGGGACCCTCAGGATCATCCAGGCTGCACCTCACAGGCACGGAACCTCCCGCACCCATGGCTGTATCAGGCCCCGACCTCGGGCTGAGTCACTGAATGCCTCAAATCTTGATTTAAAGGCTGCACGTTACAGAGAAGCCCCCGTTGGCTCTAATTCAGACACCCGGGCTCCCTGCTGCAGAGGAAAGAGAACCCCCCCAGGTCTCTGCCAATCTGACCTGGGGAAAATTCCCTCCTGACCCCAAATATGGCAATCAGTTAGACCAGAAATCCCTACATTTTTCCTCTCATGCCCCCTCTTACCAGTCATAGAATGTGCCCACGCCCCCCTGAGCCAGGCCAAGCAGCGGTCAAGAGCAGGGGCTGGCAGCTGGGGCTGGGTACCAGGGGCCAGGAGCAGAGAGGGGTTGGGTGGCACTTCCTCCCCACCCCTTCATGAGGATGTCCTGGGCCTCATCATACCCTCTGGACGTTCCTCTGTGCCCCCTAAGGGGGCATGCCTCACAGGTTGGGGACCACTGAGTTAGATCCTAAGGAAGACGGCAAAGGCCGGCAGCCAAACACCAGGGAAAGAATTCTCTGTAGTAACTCAGAGCCCTCCCCATCTAGCGTCCCATCACCAGCCACTGGGGATACTTGCTTCTAGCAGCTGCAGATCAGCTCCATGCCACTGTAGGCAGCCTCATCATATCATCCCCTCCATAAACATACCAAGCTGAGTCTTGAAACAACTTAGGTTTTTTGCCCCCACTGTTTCCCGTGGGAGGCTGTTCCAGAATTTCACTCCTCCGATGGTTAGAAACCTGCATCTAATTTCAAGCCTAAACTTCTTGATGGCCAGTTTATATCCATTACTTCTTGTGCTCAGATCATCCCAGTCGCCCTTCTCTGCACCTGTTCCAGTTGGAATTCATCTTTCTTAAACACGGAGGACCAGAACTGCACCCCGTATTTCAGATGAGGTCTCAGCAGCGCCTTGTTTAAGGTACTGACACCTCCTTAGCGCTACCGGAAATACCTCGTCTGGCGCATCCTTGGACTACATTAGCCTTTTTCACGGCCACATCATTCTGGCAGCCCATAGTCAACCTGTGATCAACTGATACGCCCAGGTCCTTCTCCTCCTCTGTCATGGCCAACTGATGCGTCCCCAGCTTATAGCAGAAATTCCTGTTATTTGTCCCTATGTGCGTGACTTTGCACTATTACAGTTTAGTCTCTTTCTATCACTCCAGTTTTCAAGGTGGTCCAAATCTTCCTGTCTGCCATTCCAGTCCTCCTTCATACTGGCAACAGCTCCCGACTTTGTGTCATCCGCAAATTTTATTAGCCCTCCCCCACTTTTTGGGCCCCGGCCATTAAAATCAAACTGGTCCCTTGCAGTCTGTGTGGTGCAGATCTCACGGGGCCCCGTGTCTCCGTTCCATCCCCCTGAGCAGTTGCCTTCTGACTTGGGTCCTGGCTGGGTCGATGCACGGAGCAGGGCGGGGAGTGGGGTCTTTAGTTAAGCGTTGAGTTGATTTTTTAAAAGAGCCTGGGAGAGGCTGGGGCTGGGCTACAAATAGCAGCAGGCAGGGCGGATTGGCAGCCCAGAGATGACCCCTCTGCATGAGCCACTGGGGACAGCAGCACAAAACTGACCGGCCTGGGAAAAAAACACCTTGCTCCAGCTCCGGGGCTTCCTAGCCTAGCACCCTCCATCTAAACAGGGCAGGCAGCCCTTGTGGCCCTCCCTCCCCAGCCCTTGTTACCAGGATCTTACCATATTTATCCAGGAAGAGGAAGAAGAGGGTGTCAATGATGGTGATGAGGACTCCGCCCCACAGCGGGATGCTAGGGGGGGAAATCACAGAGGTTAGTGCTACGAAAAAGGCAGGGGCAGCTCATTCTTGACACCGCCTTGTGCTGGAATAGCCTTTTGGATGGACAAGCAGCCCCCTTCCATTGCTAGAGGAAGGTGCAGGGTGGGGTGAGGGGGTCATCCCTGCTTGTGAAATGCTCAGTGACTCTGTCTGTGGTGCACAAGCATTCAGGGAAGGGGGGTGTGAATCCATGCCCCAGATCTGGCTTTAAGAGCAGGCAGCACAGGGGCCGTTGTGACCATCTAGCCTGATCTCCTGTATAATGCAGGCTGCGGGACTTTGCTGCGTTAATTCCTGTTTGAACTGGAGCAGCTCTGTCAGAAGCACATCTGATCCAGATTCAAAAATCACCTGGGATGCAGCAGAGATGGAGCAGGACTTTGGGTGGCAGGCGACACAGCTTTGGAGGGGTCTCGTTTGAACACAGCCTGGTTTGACAGCGACTAAAATCTGTCTGTGGGCCCCACTTCTAAACCCACCCTAAAACCACAGGCAGTCACAGGAGGTTACTGGAGGCGGGCGGGCAAGGAAGCAGAGAAGAGCAGCTAGGCCTATACAAAGAGTGGGTGAACCAATGGAGATACCAGCCAATCAGAGCCCCAGGAGGGTACAGAAACGGCTGCAGAGGAGTGCAAAGGGGAAGAGTAGAGGTGATGACTTGCAGGCAGAAAGAACAGGGGACAGGCCAGTGAATCACACTGTTACCAGGAAAAGGCAGGTCTATGTGATTGGGGACTCCCTGCTGAGAACAGCAGACAGGCCTGTAACCAGAGCTGACCCGGAGAACAGAAGGGTGAGCTGTCTGCCGGGTGCTAAGGTACGGGGTGTGGACCTGAGGCTGAAGAGGATCCTATCGGGACAGGAAAGAATCCACTGATGGTTCTTCATGTGGGTGCAAAT
Organism: Mesoclemmys tuberculata; assembly: GCA_007922155.1. NCBI lineage: Eukaryota > Metazoa > Chordata > Testudines > Chelidae > Mesoclemmys > Mesoclemmys tuberculata. Next base: position 72,232,678 of record ML675620.1, on the reverse strand, counting down.
GATATAGCTAGATTCTCGCTGGAACGTATCAAAGGAGCGTATGCCAGGCTGGGGAAGACTCTTAAGGAAATCGAGGCTCAGGTGATCTTCAGTGGGATCCTGCCAGTCCCTAGAGGAGGACAACAAAGGCGTGACGAGATTCTGATGATCAACAGATGGCTTAGGCAGGGGTGCTATAAGGAGGGCTTTGGGATGTATGGTCACTGGGAGGCAATCCTGGACAGAGGTCTGTTCTCTTGGGGTGGACATCACCTGAGGAGGGAGGGAAGTGCACTTCTAGGACGGAGGCTGGCCCAACTGGTTAAGAGAGCTTTAGCACTGAGAGGGAGGGAAATGAAGTAAGGACACGGCAGCGGGAGCAGAATGGACATTGAGATGAAGGGTGGTGGCGGCACCAGTCTAACAGGTGATATTGGCAGGGGAATGACTGGGCCAAATCAGGTCAGGAACCAGAGTGACGCCAAACAGCAAAAATGAAGATGTTTGTACACCAATGCGAGGAGCCTGGGTAACAAAATGGAGGAACCAGAGCTGCTGGCAGAGGAAATGAAACCAGATATTATAGGGATAACAGACACACGGGGGAACAGTCGTCACGACTGGTGAACAGGTGTTGAAGGGTCTGTGCGTTTTAGGAAAGACAGCTATAAAGGCGGAGGTGGTGGAGTAACGTTGTATATCCATGAGGTTGACTGTAAAGAAATTAAAAGTGATGGAAGTGATAAGACAGAGTCTGTCTGGGTAAAACTCACATTGGGAAAGAAAACTACTAGCGTTTCCCCTGGGATAGTGCTTGGGGTGCGTGACAGACCCTAGGATCCGATCTGGACATGGACAGAGACCGCTCTAAGGCTTTTAATGAAGTAAATACTACTGGGAACTGTGTGAGTCTGGGAGACTTTAACATCCCAGACACAGACTGGAGGACCAGTGCTAGTAACAATAGAGCCCAGATTTTCCTGGATGTGATAGCTGACAGATTCCTTCACCAAATAGTTGCTGAACCAACACAAGGGGATGTCATTTTAGATTTGGTATTGGTGAGCAGTGAGGACCTCAGAGAAGAACTGGTTGTAGGGGACAACCTTGGTTCGAGCGACCACGAGCTAATTCAGTTCAAACTAAATGGAAGGATAAACAAAAATAGATCTGGGACTAGGGTCTCTGACTTCAAAAGGGCTAACTTTCAAATATTAAGGGAATGAGTTGGGAAGTGGACTGGCCCAAAGAACTCACGGATCTAAAGGCGGAGGAGGCTTGGAATTATTTCAAGTCAAAGTTACAGGAACTATCGAAAGCCTGCATCCAAAGGAGGGGGAAAAACTCATAGGCAAGAGTTGTAGCCCAAGCCGGATGAGTAAACATCTCAGACAGGCGATGAAGAGAAAGCAGAATGCCAACAAGGAGTAGAAGATGGGAGGGATCAGCAAGGAAAGCTACCTCTTGGAGGTCAGAACATGTAGAGATAAAGTGGGAAAGGCCAAAAGCCAAGCAGAGTTGGACCTTGCAAAGGGAATTAAAGCCAATGTAAAAAGTTCTATAGCCACAGAAATAGGAAGAAAACCAAGAAAGAAGAAGTGGGACCACTCAGCACTGAGGATGGGGAGGAGGTTAAGGATAATCTAGGCATGGCCAAATATCTGAACAAATACTTTGCCTCTGTTTCTAATGAGGCTAATGATGATCTTGGGGTTAGTTGGCAGGGTGGCTAATGGGAATGAGGATATGGAGGTAGAAGTGACCACATCTGAGGTAGAAAGCAAACTCGAATAGCTTAATGAGACTAAACTGGGGGGACAGATAATCTCCATCCAAGAATATTAAAGGAACTAGCACATAAACTTGCAAGCCCATTAGCAAGGATTTTTAATGAATCTGTAAACCCAGGGGCTGTACCGTATGACTGGAGAATTGCTAACATTGACTTATTTTTAAGAAAGGGAAAAAAGTGATCTGGGAAACTACAGGCCTGTTAGTTTGACCTCAGTAGTATGCAAGGTCTTGGAAAAAATGTGAAAGAGAAAGTAGTTAAGGACATTGAGGTTAACGGTAATTGAGATAAAATACAACATGGCTTTACAAAAGATAGATCGTGTGAGACCAAACTGACCTCCTTTTCCATGAAGATAACAGATTTCTTAGACAAAGGGAATGCAGTGGATCTAATTTACCTAGATTTCAGTAAGGCGTTTGATATGGGTCCACATGGGGAATTATTAGTTAAATTGGAAAAGCTGCAGGTTAATATGAAAATTGGAAGGTGGATAAGGAACTGGTTAAAGGGGAGACTGCGATGGGTCACACTGAAAGGTGAACTGTCAGGCTGGAGGCAGGTTACTAGTGGAGATCCTCAGGGATCGGTTTTGGGACCGATCTTATTTCACCTTTTTATTACTGACCTTGGCACAAAAAGTGGGAGTGTGCTAATAAAGTTTGCGGATGACACAAAGCTGAGAGACATTACCAATATGGAGAAGGATGGGGATATCACACAGGAAGACCTGGATGACTTTGTAAACTGGAGTAATAGGAATAGGATGAAATTTAACAGTGGAAAGTGCAAGGGACTAATAACAAGAATTTCTGCTGTAAGCTGGGGACACATCAGTTGGATGTGACAGAGGAGGAGAAGGACCTGGGTGTATTGGTTGATCACAGGATGACTATGAGCTGCCAATGTGATGTGGCTGTGAAAAAAGCTAATGTGGTCCTAGGACGCATCAGACGAGGTATTTCCAGTAGCACTAGGGAGGTGTTAGTACCGTTACACAAGGCGCTGGTGAGACCTCATCTGGATACTGGTAGTGCAGTTCTGGTCCCCCCCATGTTTAGGAAAGATGAATTCAAACTGGAACAGGTGCAGAGAAGGGCGACTAGGATGATCCGAGGAATGGAAAACCTGCCTTATGAGAGGAGACTCAAAGAGCTTGACTTGTTTAGCCTAACCAAGAGAAGGCCGAGGGGAGATCTGATTGTTCTCTATAAATACATCCAAGGGAGAAATACCAGGGAGGGAGAGGAGTTATTTAAGTTCAGCGCCAATGTGGACACAAGAAATAATGGATATAAACTGGCCATCAGGAAGTTTAGACTTGAAATTAGACGCAGGTTTCTAACCATCAGAGGAGTGAAGGAGTGAACAGCTTCCCAAGGGGAGCAGTGGGGGCAAAACACCAAGCTGGCTTCAAAACTGAGCTTGATACAGTTATGGACGGGGTTGTCTGATGGGCCAGCCTAGTTTGGCAATTGACGGATCTTTGCCTAGTGCTGGTAGATATGCCAATGGCCTGGGAAGGGATGTTAGATGGGTGGGTTCTGAGTTATTACAGAGAATTCTTTTTTGTGTGTCTGGCTGGCGAGTCTTGCCCACATGCTCAGGGTTTAGCTGATGGCCATATTTGGGGTTGGGAAGGAATTTTCCCCCAGGGCAGATTGGCAAAACTCTGGGGTTTTTTCGCCTTCCTCTGCAGCACGAGGCACGGCTCACTTGCTGGTGGAGTCTCTGCACCTTAAAGTCTGTAAACCATAATTTGAGGACTTCGGTAACTCAGTCCTAGGTCAGGGTCTATCACAGGAAGGAGTGGGCAAGGTTCTGTGGCCTGCATTGTGCAGCAGGTCAGACTAGATGATCACACTGGTCCCTTCTGACCTTAGAGTCTACGTCTGTGAGAAGGCTCGGGACTGACGGAGCCTAGAGACGTGTCTCTGAGCCCAGCTCCAAGATATCGAACTAACCCTGCGCTAGTCCTGCATTTGGGCCCTGGGGTTAGGAATCAGAGCCGCTATCGTGAGGCTCCAGCATGCTAGGGGGATCATGTAACATGCTGGCTTGGTTTGTGTCTGTGATGTCACCCCCAGAAAGGACAAAGGGCTCGCTACAGCTGCAAGCCCATGGAGTGCTCTTTTAATTCAGGTGGCAAACACACGTGCGCTGGGGGCTGAACGTCCCCAGGGTTCTAGGCCCGGCTCCCCGAGTGCACGGGAGTCTCTGCGGCTGCAGCCCAGGGGCATTACCGGCCGGCCGAGAGGAGGCTGAAGGCGATGGCCGTCCCGATCACCTCCTGCATGTCAGAGCCGATGATGGCGATCTCGATCATGAGCCAGAGCAGCAGGCGTGGTACCTGCAGCAAACAGGGCCAGCAACACAATCAGGAACCGCAGCTGGCCGGGGCCTGGATGGCCAGAGACCTCGGAGCCCTTGATTAAGCCTCACAACTCCCATGGGAGGCAGGTATTATTACCCCCTGTTACATCTGGGGAAACTGAGGCTCAGAGCCGTGCCCAGTGCCAGGCAAAGACCTGGAATAGAACCCAGGAGTCCTGGCTCCCAGCCTCCCCTAACAATGCACTACCTCTTCTGAGCTGAGAACAGACCCAGAAGTCCCCCTTCCCAGCCTCCCCTGCTCTAACCCACTAGAGCCCAGTCCCTACCCAGCGCTGGGACTGGAACCCAGGAGCCCTGATTGCCAGTCTGCTGCTCTAACGACTAGCTCCTGGTTCTCCTTGCATCTGGCTGCTCTTTTGCTGCAAGTAGTCATAGTGGGGGGTCAGGTCTGGTTTTCGGGGTAGGGGGTCATTAAGGAGTCACTGGGAGCTCATGATAAGCACCCTCTCCTCTGGGTATAATACGCGGTTGGATCCCGCAGCCCCGATTGCAGAGTGTGCTGACAGGGGAACAGCATCCCGCTTTCTGAGGGGCTTGTCTGGGCCTGCTGTTCGTTTGAGCTAAATGGGAGCGTAGAGAGGTAACAATATCCTGTGCCTAATGCTAACCCCCCCGTTCCGGTCAACCTCCTGCAGGACCTGGCGTGGGCCCGCTCTGCGTCTCAGAGCTTCACCCGCTTCCCGTGGCCATTTGCCCAAGTTAACTAGGATTCTCTCCAGCCACGTGTCCTATGTGCTCGGGGGCTCTGCCCTAAAGCTTTTATAATCCTCTAGGGAATGATCCACAGGTTCTCTGAACGGACGGGGATAGCAGGGGGCCGCGGGTCAGGACGGAGGGGCATTGGCATGGCTGTGTGTGCACACACTTGCCCTGCACCGTAGCTGGTTCTGTCCAGTGCCGCCAGCCCCTGTGGCCCAGCCTGTGCTTGCTGCTCTCCGGAGCTCAGTGGCCAAAGCTCACCTAGTGGCGCCAGCCTGGCACTTACCTTCGGGTAGTACTGGTAGCAGACCTCGCCCAGGTCCATGCCCGTGACGACGCCCAGCCGGATAGCCAGCCGCTGGCACACCAGCCCCAGAACGGTGGCCCACAGCAGCACCCACAGCAGCTACGGCAGTAAAGGGACAGGCTGTCAGGGGAGCCCTGGCGCATACACAGCCTCTCAGCAGCGTCTCCAGGACCTAGCTCAGCATCACCCGTGGAGGCATCAGGAGACAAAAGCTACAGACCCAGCGAAGCTCCGGCTGATTCACCTAAACACGTCGGTCTTGATCCCGAGCCTGGGGGACTGGGCCCAAAGGAAGCTGGTGAGGGTCAACAAGGACAAGGCAGAGTCCTGCCCTGAGGACGGAAGAATCCCATGCACAGCTACAGACTGGGGACCGAGGGGCCAGGCAGCAGTTCTGCAGAAAAGGCCCTGGGGGTTACAGTGGATAAGAAGCTGGATATGAGTCAGCAGTGTGCCCTGGGTGCCAAGACGGCTAATGGCATATTGGGCTGCATTAGTAGGAGCATTGCCAGCAGATCGCAGGAAGTGATTATTCCCCTCTATTCAGCACTGGTGTGGCCGCATTTGGAGTATTGTGTCCAGTTTTGAGCCCCCCACTACAAAAAGGATGTGGACAAATTGGAGAGAGTCCAGCAGAGGGCAACGAAAATTATTAGGGGCTGGAGCACAAGACTTATGAGGAGAGGCTGAAGGAGCTAGGCCTGTTTAATCTGCAGAAGAGAAGAATGAGGGGGATTTGATAGCAGCCTTTAACTACCTGAAAGGGGGTTCCAGGGAGGATGGAGCTAGGCTGTTCTCAGTAGTGGCAGATGACAGAACAAGGAGCAACGGTCTCAAGTTGCAGTGGGGGATGTCTAGGTTGGATATTAGGAAAAACGTTTTCCCTGGGAGGGTGGTGAAGCACTGGAATGGGTTACCTAGAGAGGTGGTGGCATCTCCATCCTTACAGGTTTTTAAGCTGCGGCTTGACAGAGCCCTGTCTGGGATGATTTAGCTGAGGTTAGTCCTGCTTTGAGCAGGGGGTTGGACTTAGATACCTCCTGAGGTCCCTCCCAACCAGTGATGATATCCCACATTTCTAATAACCAGTTCTGTAAAGGCAGGTGAAATTTAAGAACCTATTCTGAACTTCAGGCTACTCTCCGCTGTGAAATTGACTCTGCCTTGTCAATTTCGGCGGTGGAGGGGGAGAGTCGGCATCGCAGCAGAGAATCTCCCCTGTGAAACTCACTCTCCGCTGTGAAATTCGAAACCCCACCAGCGCCCCGCAGAGCGTGACAGGGGAGGGCGCTAACTACCGGTTCGCTACATTTTTTTAATTTTAAGAACTGGTTTGCGTGAGCCGGTGCGAACCGGTTGGATATCATCACTGCTTCCAACCCTCATCTTCTATGATTCTATGACCCTGTCCCCGCTGGAGTCAGTGGTAAAAGTCCCATTGACTTCACTGGGGCAGGCCCCTGCACGCAGGCTTAATGGCTCTAGGAGAGTGAGGGATTGTCTGGCAGTCTGGGAAGGTCTGCTCCATACCCCACCGACTTTGAACTGACCACAGCAGAGCCAGACCCCAAGGCTCCCTTGCCTACTCCTCCAGCAGACCCGGCGTGAGGAGAGAGCTGGGGAGTCAGTGGTGTGGCTGGCTGGGTGCGTTGCATACACCTGCTGGCTCGTTACCTTAATGAGCAGCGTTTGCTGTGGGATTATTACGTGTATTATGGTAGAGCCTGTGAACCCCAGACCTGGGCTCATGGCCCTATAGTGCCAGGCGCTGCACAGACGCAGAGGGGAAAGACGGTTCCTGACAGTCTAGGTAATGATGGATGAGCGTGGGATGGATGGGGTGGACAGATGGATGGATGAGGACAAACACCAGCTAAGTTCTCAGGACTATTCCTCCTGAGTGTATTATTTAGGGTGGGATAAAAGGACCCACCTAGGAGCAATGGGGTGAAGCGGCTGTCCAGAAAGTCTCTCCAGGACCCCGGCTGGGGAATCTCCCCCGAGATAGGCTGGGAGCCCCCTCGCTCAGGACAGTGGCTCTTTGACTGGAACGCAGCCCCCTACCAGTGCTGTTCCAGGGCACACCCCAGATGGCCCAGGTGGCCTTTCCCCATCTCTGCTCTGACAGCTGCGTTCACGCCAGGCTGCCAGGGGGACCGGGTGCATGCTGCCTGGCTCTTGCGACAGGCTGGCTGGAGGGGGCTGTGACTGGCGGGGGTGACGTCGGCACTGGGGTGCCACTGCTCCTCTTCCCTGGCAAGAAGGACCTGCCTCCGAGATGGGCATGCTGGGACAGCTCCTGGCCTGCTGGTGAGGTGAAGCCAGGCTCAGCTTCCAGCATGAGAATGCCCCCCATGGGGGGGTGATCACTGTGGCCCCCCAGGTCATGCACCACCTATTGGGCCCCATCCTGGCTTCAGTGGGATTGGAGGAGGGATGCTCAGAACGCCCCAGGGTGGAGCGGTGCCAAGATGCCAGCCTGGCATACCCGCCACCCTGAGAGCCATGCTGGGACTCCTGTGGGCTGTGGGTAGCAGAGGGAGGCTGCTTCCTTGTCTCCCACCATGACCCAGCCAGTTCCTAGCCCCGGGCAGCTGGGCTAGCTGGCTGTGAAGCTGGCAGCCAGCTCGAATGAGCAGTACAAAATACTCCTCTTCCCGGCTGACGCCAGCACAGGCATCATCAGCGAATGCACCCCCACCTGCCGTTCCCCCTACGCTCACCTTGAAGCCAGCGACAGCCCCACACTGCAGGTCCGACTCGATGTTCCCTGGGTCCAGAAAGGCAATGCTCATCAGGAACCCGGGGCCGGTGAAAGCCCAGAGTTTCCTGAAGCTGAAGCCGAGCTGTGAAATGGAAGTTGCATGGGAGGTTAGGGCGGAGGGAGGGGGAAGCAGCCATAGCCAGCCCCCCACCCAGCCCCTCCCGAGGATTGCCATAGGGCCATGCAGCTCTGAAGCCTCGTGCAGCCAGGAAGATCAGGCCCCCTTTGTGTCCCGCTGGCAGGGCTGGAATGAGCTGGCACTTGGCACGATGGGCCACGGGCCCTTTAGTCTCTTTACGAGCCGAGCAGCCCATCGGGCATGTGCCCAGAGCTCTGGAGGCGCTAAGTGCAGAGTAACCGGGCCAGGCTGGGGTGGTGCCCATGTGGAGATGTGGGATACTCAGGCAAGCTGACCCCAGCATCTGACCCCATCCCCTACCCCAGCTGTTGGCCCACAATCCTGGATGGGGCCTGCCCCCACGCACCCCAGGTCGCCCGGTTCCTCCTCCTTAACCCTGACGGCACTGTCCCGGGCTGAAGTCAGCATCCCCATGGTCTTGTGTCTCTCACGTTCCATGTCCCCAAAATGGTGTGGGCCGAGGTTCCCCCGGTTCCAACCAGAGAGTGGGGATTGGACCTGCCTGGGCCATCAGCACCAGGGTCTATAGGCAAAGGCAGCCCCAGATGATGGCACCAAGGGCTGACCGGCCCCTGGACTCACGGCCCCCCACCCCCATCAGAGGGCAGGAGATGCAGCTGGCCATGGCAAGGCTCTCCCCAGCCACCCTGGCCACCCCGTGGGAACTGCCTGTGGCACCCTCTGGGCATGCACAGGGAGCTGGGAGATGGCCATGGGGCTCGGGCTCTCCCATAAAGGCACAAGAGCTCAGCCTGCAGCAAAGCATGGGGGGCTGTGGGGCAAAGGGGTCTGATGGGGAAACCCAAGGTACCCCACAGAGTTACTCCCCGTCCCAGCCTCAGACCCCATCGGGCTGATGGGATCCGTTAGTGTCCTCTAGCACGGCAACAGGGCAGGCTTCCCACTCCCCACCCCCAGTCGTGGAAGGCAAACTCTTTCTAAGGGCAGAGAGGAGCTCACACCCCACGGCCAGTTCAGTCCTGGTCCTCTCTGCTGGGACTGCCAACCAGGAGGCTGGTTAATTCCCCCTGGGATTTGTAGACTTAGCCTTTAGGAGCTTGTCTGACTTTCCTCCCTCAGCGCGTCACCTGAACAGCTGTGTCAGCCCAGGACGACAGACCATGGGGAGGGGTGCAGTGTAAGGACCTGGGGGTCCATCACCCTCCTGGGCTGCACTGGAGCCACCAGCGGAAAGGTCAGCCCACCCCAGTTTCTGAGCCATCGGTCCCACCGTAGAGAAAACCCAGCATCCGAGTCTCCCTCTGATTTGCAGGGGTTGAAATCAGAATCTGAGTCCCCAGCCACATTCTGCATCTGGAGCCCAACTCCGGTTCCTGGATGAACGTTTATAAAGGTGATTGGCAGAGGAATAAAATTGGGCTCACACCCATTTATGACGGATGAAAAAAGCATGAAAGGATTTTTTTTATGTGGGGGGGGTCTTTTTTTTTTTTTGCCACAGAAAATACCAGGAATGTCACATCTTCTCTTCCCTGCTTTTGATGGAGAATTTCTTGGAAAACCCAGAGATATGCGCTGGGAGCTTCCTCTGGCCTGAACTGAAAGAGGTTGGGCTGTTAAATGTTTCACAGGGAGAACCTTTCTCCTAACTGTCTTCAAGGCATTTGAGTTAAAGGAGTCTTAAGAAAACAGAGCCTGAGTAAGAATCACTTCCCCTCCCAGCTAAGCTGGTTTCACGTCTGCGGGTTGTGTTCTGCATGCCAGCTAGTTCTCCAGTCTTCAGGAAATAGAGTGGAGATGCAAGGCTGGAATTTGTAATGTCAGAAAATGCCTTTCTTTTCAAAATACACACACAAAAAGCCATCCCCGCCTAATTCTCAATATTGCAGGTCACCGTCCCAAGGCAGCTCATTGGTACATTCTCAAAACCACTCTGCTCTGCACTCACTAGCATCCGGTTTGGAAGAAACAGGGTGAAACTCCTTCCATTTCCCCTTTCTGGCACGGGAGAAAAACATCGTGGACTTGGCTCAGCCAGGGATCACAGGCCAGTACACTGCCCTGCTAGCCCCCATGGTACCATGGAGACGGTGGTGGGTGGAGGGAAAAGCAAGCGTGGGGAGGCAGTGTGTCCTAGTGGTAAATGCTCAGATTCAGGCCTAGACCTAGGGCCTAGTCCTGCTTCTGACTTTTTAGGTGAGTTTGGGCTGGCCGCCGCATGGCTCTGTGCCTCAGTTTCCCCATCTGTAAAATGAGGATAACGTAACTTGCCACCCAGCTTGGAGAGATAAAAAACTGCTACTGAAGAAGCGCAGGTAATTCTTATTAGTGACCAGGGACGTTCTAGCTCACAGTTACAATGCTCAGTGCTTCCACGAGGCATGGTATAGCCAGAGATCTCAAAGCACTTCAGCAAGGCAAGCCAATAGCATTATCTCCCCCTCCCCCCCCCAGTGTGCGGCAGGGGAAACTGAGGCACAGAGAGGGCTGTGGCTGGCCCACCATAAAATAGAGCCCAGGAGTCCTGATTACCAGCCTGGTGCCCTACCAGTCAGGTGCCAGTCCACCTGCCCCAGTAGCAGTACAAACTTCCCCACTCGCCACCCCACCCTGCAGCTCGTCCCACACCTGCCCGGGCTTGTCGCCCGAGGCCGGAGGGGAGATCAGTCCCCATGGCCGAGACACGGGTGTCACCTACCCCCCCCACATGCGGGATGGCTATCCTCTCATCCAGATACGTCTGATCCCGGCGCAGCTGCGACCCTGAGGGGCCCATGGTGCCGTCGCTCTGGCCCCTCCGATTCCGCTGCGAGGTCCTGCCGCTGTCTGGGGGAGGCAAAGCAAAGGGGGATTCACCAACGTGTGCTCTTCACTCTAGCATCCTCGTGGGGGAGTCCTGGGGAGGGGCACCTCACAAATGTTTCAGCTGATATGCACAAGAGCCCTCACCCCGCAGCTTGGCTTGGCTCCTGTCCTGTGGGGCTGGGCCCGGTTCCCCATGCTGGGCATTGCAGCCTGGCACCTGGGGTTGCAGTGCCCCTCAGGTTTGGCTTGAGGAGGGGGGCACCATGGATCACTATGTGATCCACATGCTGGATCACAGCCCCACTCAGTTAGGGGGCCCTCTCAAATGGGGAACCCGGGGCAAATGGTGCCTTTCACCCCCCGATCTGGGGTGGATAACGTGCACATGGCTGTGGGCACTACTGGGTCCCCCTGCCTGTATCTTGCACCTCAACTGCCAGCAGCTTCCTGGGGCTGTCAGGGCGGGGAGAAACCAGAACATCGTTATCCAGTCACCTTAGAAACCAGCAACGGGTTCCTGACGTCCTGCCACAGGAGGCTGGTGTCATGTGCCAGAGAGCAGAGCTACGGTGGCTGTCTCGCTCCGGCGTCAGCTCATGTGGGACCCACTAACATCAACCCGGGGGTACAGCAGGGGTTGGGGCCTCTCTCTGCACCTATAAGGACCCCCCTAGGAAAAAGCTATTGGGCTAGGCTGTGGCTTAGGGCTAGACCCCATTACAGTGATGAGAGGTCACCTAGTCCAGTCCCCTGCACTCAGGGCAGGGCTAAGTAATATCTAGAGCATCCCTGACAGCTGTTTGTCTGACCCGCTCTTAAAAATCTCCAGTGATGGAGACTCCACAACCTCCCCAGGCCATTTATTGCAGTGATTAACCACCCTGACAGTTAGGAAGATTTTCCTAACATCCAACCTAAACCTCCCTTGCTGCAATTTAAGCCCATTGCTTCTTGTCCTGTCCTCAGAAGTTAAGAAGAACAATTTTTCTCTCTACTCCTTGTAACAACCTTTTATGTACTTGAAAGCTTTTACCATGTCCCCCCGCAGTCTTCTCTCCTCCAGGCTAAACAAACCCAGTTCTTTCGGTCTTGCCTCATAGGTCGTGTTTTCTAGACCTTTCCTTATTTTTGTTCCTCTTCTCTGGACTCTCTCCAATTTGTCCACATCTTTCCTGAAATGTGGCGCCCAGAACTGGACACAATACTCCAGTTGAGGCCTAATCAGCGCGGAGCAGAGCAGAAGAATTACTACTCATGTCTTACTTACAACACTACGGCTAATACATCCCAGAGTCATGTTCGCTTCTTTTGCAACAGCATTACACTGTTGACTCATACCACTGTTGACTTGGGGTCCACTATGACCCCCAGATCCCTTTCCACAGGGCTTCTTCCTAAGCTGTCATTTTCCATTTTGTACATGTGCAACTGATTGCGCCTTCCTAATGGAGCACTTTGCATTTGTCCTTATTGAATTTCATCCTATTTACCTCAGACCAATTCTCCAGTTTGTCCAGATCATTCTGAATTATAATCCTATCCCCCCAGCTTGGTATCATCCACAAATGTAATAAGTGTGCTCTCAATGCCATTTTCTAAAACATTGATGAAAATATTGAACAGAACAGAACCCGGAACTGATCCCTGTGGAACTCCACTCATTATGCCCTTCCAGCATGACTGGGAACCATTGATAACTACTCTCTAGGAACGGTTTTCCAACCAGTTTTGCACCCACCTTATAGTAGCTCCATCTAAATTTATATTTCCCCAGTTTGCTTAAGAGAAGGTCATGCGAGACAGTATCAGAAGCCTTACTAAAGTCGAGATATACCACATCTACCACTTCCCCCGTCCACAAGGCTTGTTAACCTGCCAAAGAAAGCTATCAGGTTGGTTTGACATGACTTGTTCTTGACAAATCCATGCTGTCTGTTACTTATCGCCTGATTATCTTCTAGGTGTTTGCAAACTGATTGCTTGATTATTTGCTCCATTATCTTTCCCGGTACAGAAGTTAAGCTGACTGGTCAGTAATTCCTGGGTTGTCCTTATTTCCCTTTGTGCAGATGGGCACTAGATTTGCCCTTTTCCAGTCCTCTGGAATCTTTTCGAAGCTAATCGCTAATGGCTCAGATATCTCCCCAGTCAGCTCCTGGAGTATTCTAGGATGCATTTCATCAGGCCCTGGTGACATCTAACTTTCTAAGTAATTTTTAACTTGTTCCTTCCCTATTTTAGCTTCTGATGCTGCCTCATTTCCACTGGCATTCACTATGTTACACGTCCAATTGCCACCAACCTTCTTGGTGAAAACCGAAACAAAGAAGTCATTTCGCATTTTTGCCATTTCTGCATTTTCTGTTATTGTTTCCCCCCCCGCCCCATTGAGTAACGGGCCTACCCTCTCCTTGATCTTCCTCATGCTTCTAATGTATTTGTAGAATGTTTTCTTGTTACACTTTATGTCTCTAGCTAGTTTAATCTTGTTTTGTGCCTTGGCCTTTCTAATTTTGTCCCTGCATAACTGTATTTGTTTATATTCATCCTTTGTCATTTGACCTAGTTTCTACTTTTTGTAGGGCTCTTTTTTGACTTTTAGATCATTGAAGATCTGGTGAGGCCAGGCCGGTCTCTTGCCAGACTTCCTATCTTTCTTACGCAATGGGATAATTTGCTTTTGTGCCCTTAATAATGTCTCTTTGAAAAACTGCTGACTGTCTTCAATTGTTTTCTCTCTTAGACTTGCTTCCCAAGGGATCTTACCTATCAACTCCCTGAGTTTGCTAAAGTCTGCCTTCTTGAAACCCACTATCTTTATTTTGATGTTCTCTCTCCTACCATCCCTTAGCACCACGAACTCTATCATGTTGTGATCGCTTTCACCCAAGCTGCCTTCCACTTTCAAATTCGAAACCAGTTCCTCCCTGTTTGTCAAAATGAAATCTAGAACAGCCTCTCCCCTAGTAGCTTTCTCCACCTTCTGAAATAAAAAACTGTCTCCAATACATTCCAAGAGCTTGTTGGATACTCTGTGTCCCGCTGTCTTATTTTCCCAACAGATCTCTGCGTAGCTGAAGTCCCTGTCACCACCAAGTCCTGTGCTTTGGATGATTTTGTTAGCTATATAAAAAAAAGCTCATCCATCTCTTCTTCCTGGTTAGGTGGTCCATAGTAGACCCCTACCATGACTTCACCCTTGTTTTTACCCCCTTTATCCTTACCCAGAGACTTTCAATAAGTCTGTCTCCAATTTCCATCTTACCCTCAGGCCAAGGGTGTACATTTTTAATATATAAGGCAACACCTCCTCCCTTTTTTCCCTGCCTGTCCCTCCTGAGCTAGCTGTCCCCTTCTATACCAATATTCCAGCCATGTGTATTATCCCATCGAATCTTTGTGATGCCAATTATGTCATAGCTGTGTTTATTTACTAGCATCTCAAGTTCTTCCTGCTTATTCCCCATCCTTCTGGCATTCGTATACAGACATTTGAGATACTGATTTGATTCCGCCCTCCTTCCCCGGTTTTTGTCCTGTCTCTCTCCTACCCCTGCTATAACAGCCCACATTCCCTGCAAATTCCAACCCTTCTCCCAGGTCTTTTTGACTTACCTGTTGGCTTTGGTCACCTACCTAGTTTAAAGCCCTCCTCATTAGGTTAGCTAGTCATATACATACATAGGCTCAGCAGAATTTTCCTTACAGGCATCTGCAAAATTCTGGCTTTTCCCCGGCATTCCCATGGGAGCAGGACCCCTGAGTTCTTCTCTGCACTGTCGGACCAGGGTTCTTGCTGGGACATGGGGGTCCAGTGGCAGGCCCTGCTCAGATGGCAAGCACCCCCCAGCGCCGTGGGCATGCCAGAATGGCATCCGACATTTCAAACGGTGGCAGGTTCAAAATGGATCAGAGACAACAACTTTCAGACAAGGGGGATCAGCCTGAGGAACTCTCTGCCACAAGAAGCAGCGGAGGCCAAGAACCCAGCAGGATTTAAAAAGGGACAGGATATCTGTATGGGTAACAAGCCTACCCAGAGCAATCCTGCTAACAAAATACTCCTGCTTCAGGTCCTGATGTGGTCTCTGCCCGCTAAAAGTGGGGGCAGATTCTCTGGTCTCTGCCCAGTAAAAGTGGGGGCAGATTCTTCAACTGCTGCTATTCAGAACCTCGGCACTGGAGCAGCCGGTGCCAGCCACTGTCTGAGACAGGACCAGAGTGAGACGGTCCTACGGTTTGGCCCAGTCTGACAATGCCTGCAGTTCCTGTGTTGAGAATTCATCTGTGAATATTTTAATTAACCATTTAAGGTACCTGATCAGTATGAAGATCAGGGTCCTGCTGCTGCACACATGCAGCCTGAGAGACAGTCTCTGCCCCAAAGAGCTAGCAATCTACACAGACAAGCCGCCCCAGGGATAGGGAAGCAGGGAGGGAAAGGAAGGAATAAGAAGCGGAGAGATCTGAGCAGGGGGGCCGCAAACGGCACGTTAGAGCCGCCGGCCGTTTGGTTGTTTTGGTTTCCTCCAGGTTAGGTGTTTCCTTTGGGCAGGGTGTTGCTGGCAGTGGATCAGGCCTGGATCCCCCAACTCCAGTGGGGCTTGGCAGTTAAGAGAGGGTCAAAGGAAGGGGGAGGGGGCATTGAAGGGAGGGGCAAAGGCGAGGTGGTAGGAAGGGGACAAGGGGGCAGCTGGAGCAAGGCTGAAGGGCAGCGCTAGGGAGGGGAGGGGCACAGGGCTATTCAGCAGAGGGCAAGGAACGTCCCGGGCATTTCCTGAGAAGGGGAACCAGAGAGAGAACTGGGTGGCTGCCGCTTGCGTGTTTGGCATCTGTTAGTTGGCACCGAGTGGGGAGGAGATATCGAAGGGGAACCGGCACCGACGTGCCAGGGCTCCCGGGCAGCCATCTGGTCACGCCGGCAAAGCAGCCCCCCGAGAGGGAGCTACCGGGGGTGGAGGCTTTCCCGCAACCCCACGTCCCATTGGGCTTCGAAACATGACTTGGCCCAGGGCTGGTCCCCGAGCCCCATCCCTGCACACCCAGCGGGGTCCTTCCCACGGGGACCTTCACCCCAGAGCAGGAAATGTTCCTTAGCTACCAGGGGGCTCTGGCTGGTGCAATCCGCCCGCCCGGGGCTGGGGTGGGGGGCTCTTTTCTCAGGACAGGGCACCCAAGTCCCTTGCCAAGGAGCCTGGCCCCAACCCCGGCACCAGGCTGCAGGGAAGACCCCGGCCCGGAGCCACGGGGATGGGCTGGAGGCAGGGCTTTTCCCTCCGGCTCTGACCTGCGGGGGGGGAGCTCAGGATCCAGTGTCGGGGACCAGGCTGGACGGGGGGTCCCCAAGCCACCTTCCCAGCACGGGGCTGCCCGGGGACCGCGGGGGCAGGCGGGGCCCGGGGATGAGGGGCCCGGCCCGCGGGGCAGTCGCTCACCTGGCTCCGGGGGCGCCATGTGGGGTCGGAGCGCCCCGATCCGGGGCAGGGAGCGAGCGGGGGCTCCCGGCCGGGGAGAGCCGCTCCCGGCCCGGCCGCCCGCGGAGCCGGCGAGGAGGAAGTGCCCGGCTGGGAGGGAGCGGGGTTTGGTAACCACCCCCCCGCCCCACATCGCGGGCCCCGCCGCCCCGGGGGGCAGGGCCAGGGCAGGGCCGGGGGGGCCTCCAGCTCGGGGCTGTGGGCGGGGGGGGCACAGATCAGCTGGCCTGGGGATACAGAGACGGAATCCGGCCCCTCCGTCAGCACTAGGTGTGCGCACCCCCACCCCCACCCACACCCCCACACACCCACAGACACACACCCACACCGCACGTGGCTCCCCTAACACACACAGACAGACACACACACAGACAGACACACACACACACCCCGCACCAGGCTCCTCTGACACACACAGACAGACACACACACAGACAGACACACACACACCCCGCATTGGGCTCTTCTGACACACACACACCCACACACCCACAGACACACACACACACACCGCACCAGGCTCCTCCGGGACACCCACATCCACACACTGCACCGGGCTCCTCTGACATATACACACACACACACACACACACACACACACCTCACCAGGCTCCTCTGGGACACCCACACCCACACTGCACGGGGCTCCTCTCTCTCTCTCTCTCTCACACATACACACACACACACCCACACACTGCACCAGGCTCCTCTGACACACCCACACCCCCACACCCACATCCCGCACCCGGCTCCTCTGACACACACACACACACACACTGCACCGGGCTCCTCTGACACACCCACGGACACACACACACACACACACACACCCACAGACACACACCCATGCCCACACACACACACACACACACACACCGTGCGCAGGGCTCCTCTGGGACACACACACACACACACACACACACACACACACTGCATGGGGTTCCTCTGACACACACACACACTGCACTGTGCTCCTCTGGGACACACACACACACTGAGTGACAGCAGCTCGGTCGGCAGACACGTTTTTCCATCGACCTTGCTGTCTAATGCTGGGGGTTAGGCCAGCATAGCCATGTGGCTCAGGTGTGGAGATTTTGCACACCCCTGGGTGCTGTATTTATATCAACCTACGCTTGATGAATAGCCCAGGCCTTAGTTTATGGAGCAAGATTTCCACACTGAAAGCTTTCTGCTTATAGCTCCTAGCCCAGAGGCAGACCGAGCTGCCGTGGGAAATGGTAGGTGCTTCTGGGAAACAAGCAACTCATAATGAAAGTCTGAGTGTAACTCTAGTGGGTGTAACCCGGCGCTTGTGCGAGCAGAGATGGGAGCAGTCAGCTGATTTTTTTCATTCTGAAATATAGCATGGCCATAAAGACACGCCAAGGAACAAGCTTCCATCCCATTGTCATGGCCCAGCTCCAGCCCTGTGCAGGGAGAGCCCTGTGGAGCCCCGTCAGTGGATTGGCACCACATTAGCACCCGACCCTGCTAAGCCTTACTCACATGGGTAGTCCTTCCTCACGTCCCCGCTGATCTCGGCGATGAAGGTCTCAGGACGTTTGAGGTACGTGCCTCTGACCACATCCTGACCCCTGTTGGAGCGCAGGCTTGTGCTAACTTGAGTACGGTATTTGCTGAGGGCGGGCCAGGCAGCGGAGTCCAGGGCCTCGTCTCTGAGCAGGGTGACGGCTTTTCTGAGCTCGCTGCTGTTCTGCTGCGATGCCAGGGACGGTGCACTCGCTCTGTTTGCGTGAGAAGAACTAACACACAGTTATTTCAGGGAGGCCGAAGAAGCAGCCACCTGCGCACGTCACTGACTGCAGCCAGAGGTCCGTGGTGCTTTGCGGCGGAGCGTGGGGTGCCTGCTATGGCCCTCGCGCGCTATGTGGCACACAGCACCCGATCTGCAGACAGGGTGCTTGGCAGACTGGCCCAGACAGGCAGGGACCGTCTCCAGAGCGTCGGGTTGAAGTCGGCAAAGGGCAGGGTGGGGAGCAGAGGTGGGATTTGGGGTGCTCTGCAGAGGGCTGAGACAGGCCGTGGAGGGGCGGCCTGCCCTCAGTTGCAATGACTGCAAAGGGCAGCCTTTTTGGGGCTGCTGGATTAGAGTCAGGCCGACCCTGTGACGCGCTCAGGCTCTCTAGCTCTCCGGGCCGTGCTGCCTGGTCCACCACCAAGCGTGGCCCTGAACCTTGGCCTGGGGAAGTCATCAGGAAAGGCGCTGCAGACTGCAGAGCAGAGACGGCATCCAGTCAGTGGCCCCGCTGACTGGCTCAAAGGGCTGCTCCCCTTGCCAGGCTCTGAGCGGCCAGTCATCTGCTCTGTGGGTGCAGGGGGAGTTTGCACAGATGCTGCTTGGGGCAGATGTGTGGCCGTACGGCTACGGGACAGGGCTGAGAGGCAGAAGATGTGGGTGTTAATGCCACCTCTGACACCGACTCCCTCGGTGACCTCAGGCAAGTGATGGTGAGGCCAGTGCCTCAGTTTCCCCATTGGGAGGTCAGGGATAATCCCTCTCACCCACCCGCCCTGGGACTCGATTCTATCATGTTTGCAGAGGGGCTGGAGCTAGGCAGCCACCCGCAGCGCTGGGCGGCTGAGCTGTCACTTTCAAGCCAAACGCCTCCCGAGTTTGTTCTCGGCTTAGAGCCTCGCCCGCAAAAGGAGTGGAACTGCTGAGTTTCCTCTTTGCGGGTGGGAAGATGAACCGGGTTCTGCTTTCCAAGGGACAGCAAAGGGCTTCTAGATGTTAGACTGCAGACGGCTGTGCTTGGGGTTAGGCCGGGGGCCTTCTGTTTGTCTGAAGTTAGCTTAGCTTCCCCGCAACGAGAGGGCAGGGGAGACGGGGTGATGGCAGGGCAATGGCCAGGCACTTCCTGCTGCAGCGTGGTGAGCAGATGACAGGCCAGTCACCCCCCCATGGAAAGACAAGGTTCTGGCATGAGGCAGTCTCCATCTGGCTGGTGAGACAAGATACCAGGGTGACAGGCCCGACTGACATGAGGCAGTCTCAGTTACACCTTGAGAGCGCTGTCTTTGGCTCTTGAACCCGGCTCTGCTGGCAGAAGCCTCCCCGGCTGCACGAGGCTGGGTTCAGCTAGAAGCAGAAAGTGCCCAAGCAGAAAGGCACGAGCTGGCTGGAGCTAGACAATCCGGGGGCCCTGGCGGAATAGAATTGGAGACGCATCAAACTGCAAGGGACCTGGGGGGGTCAGCTAGTCCAGTGCCCTGTGCTTATGGCAGGACCAGGTATTATCTAGACCAAGATTTACAGAACCACCCTCTCCCCGCATGCCCCACACCCTCACCTGTGCCAGGGGGAGGAGGAGGCCAGCATGCTAAGCGGTGTCAGGGACTGGGGAACGTCTGGAAGTGATGCAGGCTTGCCACGGGGCAGAGGTGGGTGGCACAGGGCAGTCCCTGCGTTTGCCAGCCCAGGGGCTCGGGAAGGCAGCATTTCTGCCCAGGTGAGCTGCTGCCTGCCAGCCAGCCCTGGCTGACACGCTGCCAGTGGGGGCGGCTGTGGGGGCATGGCCGGTCTCCAGGCAGAATGGCTTGACACACCGCACCCATCGCCCTGCGCTGGGGCTAGGGCAGGGAATCCCGGTGCCAGGCCCCAGCCAGTCACCCCCCTGCTGCCCAGCCTCTAGTGGTTCCCAGAGCGAGGGGGCTGCAAAGCTGGGAGGTAAATGGGGGGACCCAGCATTGTGCTGAATCTCCCCCCCTTGCTACCCAGGCTGCAGGAGGGGGGGGTGATCCCTAGCACTGAGCCCCCCGAATTCCCTCTGCATGGGCCAGGCTCCACGGTGGCTTGGGAGGAGCTGCTGTCCATGGTAGCTGGTCTGTGCTGACCTTAATGCCACTTAAGCAGGGTTTGGGGGGAGCTGGCTACCAGTGAGGGTCTGGCCTGCAGGGGCAAGGTACAGCAGGGGCTCCCAGACCAGTTGGGGGGCTGGGGGGACGAGGATTGATGTTCCATGGCTGCCCATGGGACTGGGCCCGTTCTTGGCAGGCTGGGAGACGGATGGCTTTAAGGCCAGGTTTCGACTGCCCCCTGCAGGGACAAAACCAGGGGATTGGGGGGGGGCAGGGAAGTCTAGGGAACCCCTTGCAGAGTGCAACATTACATCCCTCCAAAGGGGCATGGCCCTGCCCCCAGACTGGCTGCCCAGCGCCAGCATGGCGAGGATGAGCTGCTTGGAGCACTTTGCCCCCCCCCGTAGCCAATGCACCCAGTGGCTGCCTCTGGTGAGGGGCCCCGGCACGCCCCCCACTGCAGCCTCTCCCAAAGCACTTGATTTGCAGGGATCAGGGCCATCAGGGCTGTGCGAATCCTGCCGGGGGATTGTAAAAGCACCTTATGACACTTGTACTGGGGATGGGGGCACATCCCCTGCTGGGAATCGCTGGCCCACACCCCTCTCCCTCCCACGCCAGCCACACGAGCTCTGCAGGGAAGTCTGAGATTGCAACATTTTGCAGGAACGGGGAGTTGCTCCTTCCTGTCTGGCCCAGATGAGTCAGCTTCCGGGCACGGAAAGCCAAGGTCAAGGAAGGTTATCTGGACACGGCCTGTTCCTCTAGGGCTAAGGATAGAGCATAGCAGGGGGACGCCCAGCTGCAGGGGTCTGTCCTACTCTGGGGAGATGGGGTCAAGGTACTAGCCTGGGTTCTATTGCACCCTCAGACTTGCAGGGCGACATGGGACAGAACCGCTCTGTGCCTCAGTTTCCCCCCAAATGCAACAAGGAGACTGCAACTTAACTCTGTGCGTAGGGCTTGAGAGCTTGAATGGAGGGGCTGGGCAGCATGAGACGGGCTCCTGGCCTCCATCAAGCTACCCAGACGCTGGTGATGTGGGGGGGAGGGCAGGGGACACCTACAGAGCCATAGCCCCCTCCTTTTCACCCTACATCGGCCCCAGTCCCCCCGCTAGGGGCAGCCCTGGGCAGCAGTTGGGGACAAGCAGGGGCATGGCCTGGGGAGATTTCTGCACCCAGCAGGGTCAGAAGTTGGCACAGCCCAAGGCAATGTCAGTAACAGCAGCTACCCCCACATTTAAAAAAAGAAAAAAGTATTTCCTGCTCCTTCTGGGCTGAGTCAGCATTAGATGCCATGCACGTGAAGTCAGAGACCTTTGGCCACCACCTCATCTGCCTCCCAAGGGTTGGTGGCCAGTCACGAGGAGGGATCCCAGCTTCCCCTGCCTGACCCCGCAGAGCCCAGCTACCGGGTGCTTTTCCTTCTGCCTTGCAGCGTGTTATAAAGCTAGGGGCAGGGGACGGGGCCAGCCAGCTGATCTCAGCCAGCGTCTCTCTCGTTCCAACAGGTGCTGAATTTCACCGCGTCCCTGCTCTTTTACACGTTACCAACCCCCCTCCTCCCCGGAGAGTGCTGCGCCCACAAACCCCTGCTCTGGGGCCCCAGGGGATGGCCGTCCTCGATGGTGCAATGAATGGATGGAGCGCTGGGTGGGGTTGCAAGTTCTCCCCTTCACGAAGGCTTCATCCTCACGACGTGCCATGTTCCAAGGCTTGAGGCCTGGGGATTATGTCCCCGCCAATGGCTAACCTACCGCAAGGTGCCCCAGCCCCACTGGGGGTGAATCCCCCCAGCCCCAGGGGCTCCAATTCCATCCCGGATCAAATTAAAGGAGGCCAACGCGTGGCAGCTGCTCCCCGCCAGTTTAATGCGCCCAGGGGCGGCCAGCGCGTCAGACGTGGCTGCGGAAGGGGTTGGGCTTGTCGGAGACCTGGAAAGTGCTGCCTGGCGGGCGCTGGGTGGCAAAGGGGGCGAAGAACTGGGCGGCGAAGGGGACGGCGTCGTCGGGCCGGCGCAGCAGCAGGTGGTGCAGGAAATCGGCCAGCAGGGTGCTCAGCTCGGGGTGGCGCCGGGCGTAGGAGGCGTGGCCAGCCTGCAGCTCCTCCTGCGAGGGGGAAGAGGCCGCACCTCCATCAGCCCCACGCGGGCAGCTTCGGGGCGAGACGGGGCAGGGACCTCACAGTCTGGTCCAGGGTCCTGCCCAGGGCTGTGGAGCTGGGACAAAGCCACCCACACCGTGATCCGGCTCCTGGGAGAGACCTGCAAGCCAGCCTCCGGCTGCCCCTCCAAATTGCCCGGGGCCCTGGTCAAAGCTTCCATGGTGCCCTCCGCTATCCCGGCTCTGCCTGGACCCCTAATTCCCCACACACTGACCCACCCGGCCGCTGCTCTTCCCTTGCAGGTTCCGCCACTCAAGGGCCTGCATTTGGGGCAAGAGCAGTGACATCCCCTCGGCTGCCCCACACGTGCCGGGAGCTGGGGGCGGCTGGTCCAACCCCAGAACAGCCCTGGGGTCTCGCAACTCACCTTCCTGTCCAGGAACTGGGAATAAAGCTGCACGTCTTCCTCCCAGTCCAGGGGCTTCTTCTCGAAGACGGGCCGGGGTTCCACTTCCTCTGGGGAGCAAGGGGAGAGTGGGAGGGTCCCGCGACCCCCGGATCCAGAAAGCGGGGTTTAGGGATGAAGGCCAGCGTGTCTCTCCCACCCAGCAGCACCCAGAGGCGCGAGCCCTGCTCTCCCCATTGTACCAATCGCCGCCCCCCTCCCCAGCCCTGCCGTTACTTGGCACGCCCTGAGCCATCTCCCAGTAGCAGTGGTGAGAGAGAACTCAGGCCCACATCCCCAACGGCATTTAGGTGCCCAACTCCCACTGACATCAGAGCTGGGCCTCAGCCTCCTGCTCCAGGATGTGAGCTCCAAGAGAGTCTCCACTAGCTGTTAGCAGTATGGGGCCTCTGACACACAGCGGGGTGGTTCCAGTACCACTGCACAGAGGGTGGTGGGGACACACGCTGACCAGTTTCCTTAGTACTGCCACGAGCCGGTCCCATTGGTGCCTGGAAGCAGGCCAGTGACAGCAGGAAATGGTGAGTTTCTGCGATTCCCAATACCACGGGGATGCCCACGTGTCCCACGCTCTGTGCCCAGGCTTCTCCGAGACACCCCGCGCCCCCATGCCCACTCTGGCAGCGTGTCCCCAGCCTGGGGAGGGACTAGCCACCCCTGGACCCAGCTCAGAACAGAGTCTCGTTGCAGTGAACTCCAGCACAGATCCAGATACCCTGGATATTGTGGGACGTTCCTCCCCAGCCTGTGACGCTACCCTCCCCACCCGGCACCTTACCTACGTCGATGAGGACAGGCATCTGCAGGAGCTGCATGGTGACGGGCGACCCAACCTGGACACGACGGGCCAAATGTCTGGGTGAGGGAGAGGAGAGGGTGAAGGACTCGGTCGTCCACTGGCGCCTTCTACTTCCCCATGCCTGGCCGTGGGGGCACCTGCCACAGGGGCTTCGGCGCCAAGGCACCTCGTGCAGGTCCAGGTGCAGCAGATTCGTTATTCCCTTGGATGTACATGAATGGGGGCGGGCGCCACAGGGCTGAATGCGACTGGCTCCTGGCTGTGCCGCCATCCCCCCTCCGTGCCAAAGGATGGCGAGGATGCACCCAGGATGCCTTGCACGCCAGCTCAGCTCTATGGCAGAAGCACGCTCGGGGCAGAGATTCCCCACCAGCCGCTGTTCCCAGGCCCCGGGGGAGGGACAGAGCTTCCACGACGGAGCACGAGCGAAGGAGGGACCCTGGGAGCGTGAGAGCCAAGCGGGGTGTCAGCAGGTGAGGGGCTGTGGGGTTCTCCTACCCGTCAGAGAGGAAGTAGAACTGCCAGGCCATGGGGATGCCCTCGTCGGCGCCCACAGCCCTCTCAACCACAAACACCTCCGCCTCCGTCATGCCCACCAACTGCTTCTGCAAGCCCATGGCGTGCTGCGGAGGAAAAGACAGGGAGAGACACCGGGAGCGGGGCTAGCCCTCTCAACCCTCACGCTGGGCAGGGCCCCCCTCTGGCCAAGCTGCTACAAGCCAGGAGATATGGGGTGGAGTCCATCAATTCCCAGGCCAGCCGCGACCCCTGTGATCATCTAGTCCAACCCCCTGGATAACCCAGGCCAGACACCTGCCCCACCATCACTCCTCCAGCGGATCTCATAGAAAAACAGCCGGTCTTGATTAAAAAAACGGTCCGTCCACCACGACCCTTGGTAAATTCGCAGCACTGCCAAACACAGGGGCAAAATAATCTCTCTGCACCTACCTGAGATTCCCATTGATAACTCCCAGGATCACGTTAGCCCTTTTGGCCACAGCACCCCACTGGGAGCTCGTGTTGAGCTGATTGTCCACCGTGACCCCCAGTTCTCCCACACCCAGATCCCCCTAAAGCTTCCCACCCACCCTGCTCCCCCAGGCCCTGTCCCACTGTCCAGGAGCCCCTTCCCTACCCAGATCCCGTCATCAGGGTCCAGAAGCCCCTAGTCCCTGCCCTGGGGCAAACCCTTTTGGGTGCCCCAGATGGAAGGCAGCTCCCGCAGGACTCACGTAGGTGGAGGTACAGACGCGGGCCTCAGTGTCGAAGGCCAGGAAGATGGTGTCCTGGGGCACGGCCCTTCGCCTGGCCAGCACCCGCAGCACCAGCAGGTTGGCAGCTTCTGAGATGAGGCCGCTCAGGGAGGCGCAGTTGTAGGAGAAGCTCTGGGTCTGGACCTCGTGCTGTGGAGAGATAGGGCGAGGTGCCGGTGGGGAAGAGGGAGGGATGACATGGACAGACTGACTGTCCAGGCTGAAGACAGCCCGGCCCATGGGGTCCTGGGGAGCCAGCATCCCAGGCCAGCTCTGCAACTGGCCAGCGACCCCCAGCCATGGGAACAAGAGGGAAGAGACAATTCCCGGGCAACAACTGTGCCCAGGGAAGGGGCAGCTGGGCCCCCGAGATCCCGAGCTGGCCCTGCACATGATGTAGGGTGAGCCACTGCTGGGGGGTGAGGCCCCAGGGTGCCCAGGGATCATCAGGGCCCTGTGCTTGAGGTTTGCCCCCATCTCCCGCATCCTCCCCAGAAACCTGTGCCCCTAAGTGAGACTTGCCATCCCCACTCCCAGGCTGGGGCCCAGGAGCCCCACCACCCACACCCCTGAAGCTGCCCATGGCCCCGTTCGTGCAGCCAGATCTGCCCCCCATCTCTGCCCCCCTCCTTCGCCTGCATGGCAGTGGGAGCCCAGGACAGGGGCAGGCGCTGGCGCCCCCTGCTGTTTTGCCGTGGGATGGGCTTAGCAGGGCTGAGCACATGGGACCGGGAGGGGGCCCCATAGGGGACTCCCCACCCCACTGTTCTGCAGAAGGGGGGCCAGGGGCCGGCCAGGCTTTCAGATCACTGAGGGTGCAAACCCCCCCTCACCTCTCCTTCCTCCACGATTTTCTTGACAACCAGCCGGCCACCGCGCTTCACCACGTGGGTCTTTCTGTCCAGGGGGTGAGCTCTGAACTGCAAGAGGGAGGGAGTCCTGCCAAGCCATGCACCCAGGGCAGGGGGAGCTGGGCCGGGCAGCAAATAGGCCGGCCACAGCCAGCGGTGTTGGGAGGGAACGTCCCCCCCGGAGGGACAATCCGGCCTCCTGGGGTCTCATCTCATCTGCTCTCAGGGGAAGCCTGGGTCAGCATCCCATAGGCTCAGAGCTGCTCAGTTGCTTGCTGCCCACTTGGACTCCCAGTGAGATGGGGGGAGCGAACCGCGGGCTGTAGCGCAGCAGGGATCAGGGACCCGGGGGCAGCACTGTATGACTGGCCAGGTGCATCATGAGAGGCTCCGCCGTCTTCTGAAGCACCAGGTCTCAGCCCTGGCCCAAGGCACGGTGCCAGGCCATGAAGACCAAGTGTCTGAGCCCGCCGGGGTGCTGGCGGAGGAGCCGGGGCGATGGCCAAACCCAAGCTGTCTGGAGGCAGGATGGACCTGCCATCTGTCCCTGCACAGCAGGGGACAGTCTTGGGCCAAGCAGCCCACTTGTATCTCCTGCCAATCATCCGCAGCACGGGAACTACGGTGATGCGACGCTTGGGCTCTGCCCTGAGATGGGAGGCGGGCAGCCAGGGCGGGAATGCCAGGAGGGGCATGGAATCAGCAGGGAGAGAGGAACTCACGGGACACGTCCCGCCGGCAGAGCTGCCTGCAGTAGGACAGCGAGGCAGATGTGCTGGGCAGTGGCTAGAGCACAGGGGCCAGGCGCAGGGAGGGCACAGGTTCAGATCCCAGTTGAGCCCCAGCTCAGTGCGTGAGTCCCAGGATCTCGAGTTGAACACCTGCCCTTTGACAGCGCCTTCCAGCCCAGCGGGGCCAGGGACCGATCTGGGGCTCATCCTTGGGGAAGGAAAGGCTGCGAACGGGCCCGGATAACAGCAGGGTTATCTTGCCCTCTCCTGGATCACGCAGGGCAGGGGTGGTGGAGCGGGCCGTTACCTTCACGTATTCATGCTGATGCTGCTCCAGGATTTCCAGCCGCTTCGATATATAAGCTGACAGAAGGGAAATGAAAACAGTCAAAAGCTTAGCCCGGATCAGCTCCATTCCCCAGAGCCCCCAGCGTCCCGCCCGCTGGCCCGGCCTGCTCCCTTCCGCCTTGGCTGCAGGAGTCTTGGAAATGCACCGAGCTTCCCCAGCGCCGTGTCTGCCAGCTGCTGCCCAGCCCCTGAACGTGCCCCCCCAAGCGGATCCCAGCAGAGATATTCCCAGCTACAGTAGCAGGCCCGCCAGGGAGGGACGATTGTCCGTGTGTTTCAGCTGTGCTGTGGCTGCAGCCAATCTTGTGCAGCCCAAAACGCTTCTGGGGACAATGGAAATACCTCCCA
Source organism: Mesoclemmys tuberculata (assembly GCA_007922155.1). Classification (NCBI taxonomy): domain Eukaryota; kingdom Metazoa; phylum Chordata; order Testudines; family Chelidae; genus Mesoclemmys; species Mesoclemmys tuberculata. The sequence continues at coordinate 72,205,638 of ML675620.1, read as the reverse complement.
GTTCCTTCTTGGAGACTAATGCAGGGAGCTTCCTGGGGTGTCCTATTGGTTGCATGAACCTGGGCTGGGTACCGGAGGGAGGAGGGGGTCTCCCAGTCCCCCCGAGGCGGGCATAGGCTGGGAGCGCCAGCAGGTGCAGGGCAGATCTGAGACCAGGCAGCTGTCGCAGGACTGGCTGCACCGTTGGAAGCAGGTGTGGGCCAGCTGGCCTCCTTGCGCCTTTCCCTCTGGCTGTGCGGCAAGGATCAGGCTGGGAGGTGCTAGGGCTGACAGTGGTCCCCGAAAGCAACCCCGTTCCCTGCCCCCGGGTTAGCGAGGGACCTCACCGGAACTAGAAGGGCTGGGGTGAAGTCAGGGCCCATCTGGTGTCTCATTAGCAGGTGTCTGCCCCAGCCCCCTCCCCCTCGCAGACCCAGTTCAGCCTACCCGTGAGGGAGGAACTGCAGGGCACGTCGTTGATGATGCCCTGGCTGGCGGCGTGGACCAGGTAGCAGTCCTGTTCCTGCTCGCCTGGCTCCTCGTAGCAGGCTGGCTTCACCGAGACCGAAAACTGCCCAAGCGGCTGGCCGCTCTCCGAGACCATGGCCAGCGACTCCGCGAAGAGGCACGGGCTGAGCTCCTCTGCACCTGGGAGACAGGACACGCTGACAGCCCAGCTCACCGAGACCCTGCCACACCCAAACCTGCCAGGGGCACCCATCCATTCCCTCCAGAGCCCCCAACCCAGCCAGACACACCCTGCCTCCCTCATGTGGCCCGACCAAGGACTCAGACATCCATTAGCATAGCCTCAGAGACCTCCCGCCTTGTGCCCCCACAAGGCAGGGTCGGTGTTACTGTGCCATGTAACACCTGGGGAAACTGAGGCACAGCAGGGGGAGGGGACTCACCCTAAAGTCACACGGGAAGTGGTCTGAAAACCAAGTGCCCGCTCTGACCACTAGACCCTGCTCCCATCAAGCGCCAGGAAGAGAACCCCAGCAATCCCGACTCTCAGTCCTGTCCATTGGGCATGGGACAGCCCGTCTCCTAAGAGCACCGCAGCAGTGGAAGTCTCCTCAGTAACCAAATGAAAGGGAGCTCAGAGAAGCATGAAACAGGCTAATCAGTGAGCCAGAGGGATCAAGTAGGAGAGATTTATCTAACTAAATCTGTCCTGCTTGGGCAAGGGCTTGTGGAGAAGGGTCGGCAAATATCTCAAGGGTGTAAACGCCCAGGAGGGAGAAGGATTCTCTGACTTTCTGCAGGAGAAAGACAATGCCCCCTTCAGAATGATCAGAGACGTGTGGGACAGAGAGGGACCTCAGCAGTTCATCGAGTCCGGTCCCCTGCATTCAAGGCAGGACTAAGCAATATCTAGACCATCCCCGACAGGTGTTTGTCTGACCTGCTCTTAAAAACCTGCAATGGCACACATTCCATAGCCTCTCCAGGCAATTTATTCCAGTGCTGAACCACCGACAGCTCGGGAGATTTTCCTAATGTCCATCCTAAACCTCCCTTGCTGCAATTTAAGCCCATTGCCTCTTGTCCTGTCCTCAGGAGCTAATGAGAACAAGTTTGCACTCTCCACATTATAGCAATAGTTATGTTTTTGAAAGCTGTTATGTCCCCACTCAGTCTTCTCTCCTCCAGACTAAATAAACCCATTTTTTTCCAGTCTTTCCTCATAGGTCATGTTTTCTAGCCCTTTAACTATCATTGTTGCTCAGCTCTGGACTTTCTCATTTGTCCATATCTTTCCTGACACATGGCACCCAGAACTGGACACAATACTCCAGTGGAGGCCTAGTGAACGTGGAGCAAAGCGGAAGAATTACTTTTTGTGTCTTGCTTACAACATGCCTGCTAACACATCCCAGAAACTTTTTTGCTTTCTTTGCAAAAGCCTTACACTGTTGACTCATATTTAGCTTGTGGTCCACTATGACCCCCAGATCCCTTTCCGCAGGATCCCTTCCTAGGCAGTCATTTCCCATTTTGTATGCGTGCAACTGATTGTTCCTTTCTAAGTGGAGTACTTTGCATTTGTTCTTATTGAATTTCATCCGATTTACCTCAGACCAATTCTCCAGTTTGTCCAGATTATTCTGAATTGTATTTTATCCTCCAAAGCGCCTGTGACCCCTCCCAGCGTGGTATCATCCGCAAATGTAGAAAGTGTGCTCTCTATGCCACTATCTAAATCATTGTTGAAGATATTGAACAGAACCGGACCCAGGACCGATCTCTGTGGAACCCCACTCGTTATGCCCTTTGAGCTTGACAGTGAACCGCTGATAACTATTCTCTGGGAACGGTTTTCCAACCAGTTATGCACCCACCTTATAGTAGCTCCATCTAGGCTGTATTTCCCTTGTTTGTTTCTGAGAAGATCAGGTAAGACAGTATGAAAAGCCTTACTAAAGTAAAGATATACCACATCTACTGCTTCCCCCCATCCACAAGTCTGTTCCCCTATGAAAGAAAGCTAGCAGGTTGGTCTGACACAATTTGTTCTTGACAAACCCAGGCTAACTGTTACTTATCGCCTTATTCTCTTCTAGATGTTTGCAGATTGATTGGGATGGGGAAAAGCAGGCTAGCAGGAAACACTGGCTAACACTGAGATATCTGGTAGACTGTGGAATAGCCTTCCGCTGTGAAGGACAATCCTGCCCTGCGCCTTGAGGATGATCCCTACCCAGCCTTCCCCTATCTTTGATGTCTCCGAAACATGCAGGTGCGATTGAGCATCACTCCCTCTGCAACGGGTGGGAAGTTGGCATCTAGAGAAAGCCACAACAAATGCATGATTGAACCCAAAACCACAGCAACCTCAAGAGATGGGGTATCAGCCGCAGCAGCACCTCAAGCAGAAGTGAAACCAAAAGAATACACATCGACAAACAATGTGCTCCTCTCCAGGGTATGGGGCAGCCTGAGGAGGGTTTGAAGCCAGGACACCTGGGTTCTATTCCTGACTCTTGATGGAGAGTATGATCTTGAGGTGAGAGAGGGGACTCTGAGCTCTTGGAGTCCTGGGATCTGTTCTTAGTTCTACCCATCTTGCCTTCTGACTGCTCTCTGCCTCAGTTTACCCTATCACAAAATGGGAGGACAGTATTTCCCTCATAGAATAGCAATAAAATAATAATCTGAGTTTACACAGCAACTTCCATCCAAGGATCCCAAACTGAAAATAGCTAAGTGCCTCACAACTGGGGCAAGGGGAAAATTTCCCATGGAAACTGAAAATTCAGTGTTTGGCTTTTCAGGAAAAGTGCCTGCTTTCCACCTTTTGAGTCTTTGCCAAGAAAGCGAATTCCAGGAAACTGAAATAGTTCCTTTCCTGAGGTGCATCCTAGGAGTTGTAGTTTGGGAGCCTTATTCTGATGGGTCTGGGTCCCCTGCTGGACTTCACCGGCCATGATGCACCCCTCCCCAAGAGGGAGACCACAGTGCATCATGGGAGATGTAGTTTGACCAGAGAGTCCAGCCAACAAAGGAGAATAGAAGCACGAAGCACCTGAACTACAACTCCCAGGACGCACTGCAGCAGCAATTCAGATTCCAATTTTTCACCAAAAACTTGGTATTTTCCACTGGGGCGAAAAAAATATTTTTTTTGTGACCAACTCTCCCACAATCCCGCTGGGCCGGGGGGGGTAGGGGGGCAGGCACATTGCTCCCAATTCACAGGTGGGGAAAACAGAGGCACAGCAGAGAGACATGATTTGCCCCAGGTCACCCAGTGGGGCTGGGAACAGAATCCAAGTCTCCCGCCCACTTCACCCACGGAGCTGTTGGGGGCTAATTACGGCTCTGAAGTGCTCTGCGATCTCCCGAGAAGTACCAAGTATTGCTATTTTGCAGGCCGCAGCGGGAGGGGCAGAAGGGACGGGGGAGGTGACGGCAGGCTGGGGAGCCCAGTAAAGATCCCCTTACGGCCGGGCAGGAAACTGAATCTTCGGTGCGTGCCCTAATGGTCCAGCAAAGGAACAGAATAATAGCTTCGCTTGTGAGACGTGGAAACTCCAGCGCAGCCAGCACATACGGAGCAAAGCCTCGGGTCAGACGCAGGCCACCCCGGCAGCAGTCGGGGAATCAAACCGGAGACGCCTCTGCCACGCATGCCATAGAGCAGCGCTTGGGCCCTGGCCCCAGCCGCTGGTGGACGACACGGTCTGACCCGCTAAGCACCTGCCTGACGTGCGTGCCTGCGCCCCCCGTGCCGCGCAGAGTCCGCCCTCAGGCCCAGCTCTGCCGCCGAAGTCACAGAACACACGCCCGGCCCTGACGGGAAAGCGTCTCACCAGCAGCAGCGGGTCCAGGTCACCCCCCGACCTTGTGTCCCCCCATGCCCAGCTCTGCAGGGGGAGGAGGCAACTGTGGCTGAGCCGGGGACCCCCCACTCCTCCGGATAAGGGATGAGCGGCACCCACTGATGAGCGAGAGGAATTCGGCGGCCCCCTCGCTGGCGGCTCGGACCCTCTGCACCGGCGCTGGCGAGTCAGCCTCGGCCATCCCCGGGCGAAAGACGAGGCGACGCGGACAGACGCAGGGTCAGACCCACGGCGGGGTGGGGGTCCTGTGCGGGGGAACCAGGGAGAGCCATATGCAGGGCAGCAAGGAATCTCCCTCTACCCTCTGGGCACAACCCAATCTCCAGCCCCTCAGCCCTCCCCACAAGCCCCCGGGGAGCCCCCCAGCCCCCCTTTTTCATGCAAGCCCCAGTTGGAGCCCTCCCCCCAACCTCCCAGGCCCCCCCCGATGAGTGGCTCTAGCCCCCCCTCCCCAGGGCCACACGCCGCGCCCCGAGTGACCCCGAAACGGCAGCTGGCTTTGGGGGCCGCCCCCGCCCTCGCAGTATCTACTCGCCTGCAATGTATCCAACGGTCTCCACGGCAACCGGGCCCGCCCCGCCTCTTAAAGGGACAGGACACCGGGAGAGGGAGCCTCAGGACCCAGGTTCGAGGCCGTCCTGGGTGGGTGGGGGCGGCGGCCGGGGGTGCCCCTTCCCCATTCGCAGGGTGGGGCTTGGATGTGACCCCACAGTATGTGCGTGTGTTGGGGGGTGCTGCGGTTTGCAGGGCAGGGACCCCCATAGCGGGGCAGGGGCAGGAGAAGGCAAGCGAGACAGGAGCCCTAGGACAGACAGACGGACAGCTCACCCCCAACTCGCTTTATGTCTTGCGGGGATCCTCCAGGGTGAGGAGTATTGCAGGGCAGGGTGGGCAGGGTAGGCACCCTCTGCCCCAGCAGCTGCCCCCTGCCTGAGGCATCTCGCCCCCTTCAAGCAAGGGCAAACATCCCCTCTCCGCAGTCTCCTGGCTTTCGCTGAGCACCCAGGGCTTAGAAAGCCTTCGCCTCTGCCCCACACCCTTCTGTTCACAGGGGTGGGACATCTGGCTGGATTTCCAGCCCCCAAACAACCCCCAGCCTGGCTTAGATTGAAGCCGTCCTCCATTAGTGACTTGGATTGCTTTGCATAAACAACCGGGTGTGCTAGCCTCACAGTTTCAGAACTGTTCAACTGTGTGTCATATGCCCCCTACTGCTGACAGCTAAGGGAGATTCTCTTTCAGCTCAGATGGTAGGAGCTCTGTTCCTGTGGGTACCCAGGAAGATCTGCCTGTCCATCCTATTCAAAAGAGAACCACACGGGCCTCTCTGGTCACAGACAGGTAGCTCAGCAGGGCTCAGCCCCTGCTATCCCGGCGCTACTTCTGGAAGATCATGAGGCTAACCCCAGGGACAACCGAGCTCTCACCACAATAGCCAGTGGCTGCTTGATCATAGGACACCACCCGGCCATTCCCTCTCTTGTCCCTCAGGTTAGGAGCCCCCTCGCGCTTGCTCTTCAGCCATCTCATGCCATTCCCGGGGCCCGCTATTGCCCCCTCCCTGCCAAAAGTGCCCCGTTCAGCTTCACTTCTCCCCACGCGGGGGCCGAGACCAGAGCTCTCTGTGGCACTGGGGAATATTCGGCCCAGCCAGGCCCCCAGCGAGGCCTCAGATGCAGAGGGAGTGATGAAAGAGGCCTCTCCCCTCGCTGGGGATGCAGACGGTTACCTTTCTCCCTCCCTTTACACTGTGTTTCGTGGCATTTATTTCACAGGCCGTGAACGTGCTGCTCCCTCCCAGCTCAGATTTAAGGGGAACCAGAGGAGGTGACTCGGTGCATGTTTGCAAAAACCTAAGCCCTTACCTTGCTCAGAGCTGCTGCAGCAAGGATGAGGACCAGTTATTTGTGGTTCCCCATTCCCTACTCAAAGGCCAAAATCTTTTTTAAAAAAATCTTTAAAAAATTCCAATATGGACCTGGGCTTTGCCTGGCTCTGGGTGACCAAGCATGTTGGGGTTTCCTAAGCAAGGCAACCCCTGTGACCGCTGCCCCATTAGCAAGAGACAAGGAAATATGCCACTCCCAAAGCTGAAGCTTCATTTCTGGCCAAAACCCTGTTCTGTATCAGACCCCCATTGATAGCTGGCCTTCTCTTTGTTAATAACCATACAATAGACATACCAAAACAACATGCAACCACGTGGTTGGCTTGCCACGTCCCAGCTATTTCAGACAAACAAGTCTCGTGGTTGCAGAGACATGTCATAGACAGTGACCTGAAAAATATTTTGTCCCTTATAGTCCAGCTTCTTATTTAGCTTTTTTAATTAGTTAATCAGAATTACTAACCCACTTATTATACAATTCCATCATGTTTATTCTGGTGAAATTACTAAAAATGTAATTTTACACAGAGAACTTTAAAAAAAAAACAGAAACAAACATTTTTGGCCTTTGACTAAAGCATGGGAAACTGAATAAACCACGGAGACGACTACAGCGTTCTGACTCCCTGGGGGGAGACCGCCAGGTCTGGCCCACTGCAGTCACCCTAGCTAGCAGAGCCATTGCCAGAGAGGCTGCAGGGAGAGGAAAGCGACACGAGGGGGAACCCGTGCTCTGTGAATTGTAGGAAGGAACCCACATAACAGAGTCATAGATTCCCACGCCAGCAGGGACCATTGTGATCCTCTGCTCCAGGGGTTTACAACCTTTTTTCGTTTGCAGACACCTAAACATTTCAAATAGCAGCGCAGACCCCTTTGGCAATCTTAGGTAGTCTGCAGTCCTCCAGGGGTCTATGGCTGAAAACCACTGCTCCAGTCTGACCTCCTTATAATACAGGCAAGAGAATTTCCCTCTCTCCCCAGGAAAAAAATTCCTTTTGAACTAGGACATCTTGCTGAATACACCACCACTCTGGGTGAATTGTTCCAGTGGTGAATTACCCTCTATATTAAAAATGTATGCCTTATTTTCAGTCTGAATGTGTCCAGCTTAAATTCCCAGCCATTGGACCATGTTAGATCTTCCTCTGCTAGACTGAAGAGCCCATATCGTCAAATAGCTGGGCCCACTTGGGAGAGGGGCGGCCACAGGGGATGTGTCAGCAGGGGCTGGCTCCTCAGAGAAGGGTCTGGTTGGGTCCCCCCAACCCCCACCCCATATAGGCCACTGCCACAGCCAGGGAAGGGTGGGGAAGGGGAGAGGAGGAAACAGGCCCGCAGATCCTCCACTCCAGGGTGCTGGGCCCACGGCATGGAAGACTTGGCTCTCTGCTCCTACTCGTGACTCCCGTTTGTGCAGCCCAAGATCGCGTTAGGCCCTGTGGCCAGAGCATCGCGGGGGGAACTCGTGTTCAGCTGATTATCCACCATGACCCCCCACGTCTTTTTCAGTCACTGCTTCCTTGGCTAGAATCCCCACTCCTGTAAATCTGACCAGCACGCTTTGTTCCCAGGACCCAGATGGATACATCAGTCCTGTCCCCTCCGCCCCACTGCTACCTTCGTTCCCTGGCACGGGGCTATAGAGCCTTTTGGCCCCTTATGCCAACCACGGTCTTGCACCCTTCAAAGGATTTAGCATTAGGGAGAATCTACTGGAAGACCCAGGCTCCTTCCTCAGCTCTCAGTATAATAAATTCCCTGTGCAACATAAAGATCCATGGCAGTTATTCCCGTGGGGAGCGTAAGACAGGGGCGTTGCTTTTCCAGCACCATTAAAAACAAACCTCCCATTTCCATCCTTCAGCGATTCTGCTGTAAATGACCAACAGGAGGGATGAGGGCTTCACGCACCGGGGTCTGGCCTGAGCTGGGATGGGAGATTCCCAGGGGGAAACCCAGGGCACATGGCAGCAAATGGTGCCTGGGACAGAGCAGGGGACACGCTCCTCTCCATCTGTGCCAACCCAACTGGTCTGGTCTGGTCCCAGGCACAGCTGTTCTTGCTGGAGTGAGGTGTGGGGCTGGGCAGGGGACGTGCTCCCGAGTCTGTGCGGACCCCAAAGCTCCAGCAGGGAGCTAGGAGGTGCCATACAGGTGGCTAGACGCCGCTCTTGGATGAGACAAGCCCCATGTCTCCTCCCCAAAGGTGCAGCACCCCGCCCAGTCGCTCGTTCAAAGTTTACCCCGGCTCCAGCGAGGCCAGACAGAGCCAATTCGGGGCCCCCTCCCGTGGGCATCCGCTCAGCCACTACCCCCTACCTCACTGTGAGCGGAGGAAGATCCAACTTCAGGACTTCGGTGAAACTCGCACGCTGGGGAACAGGCAGCGGGTCCCTTGGCCCCAAACCCATGCAAGTCGCTGCTGTAGAAACCTCCTTCCAGGCAGCTCCCCTTCCTCTACTGCACCAAGATACGAGCTCGGAGACCCTGCATGACTTAGACCAGCCCTACCCTCCATCTACCTTTTCCTTGTTGCCAGTGCTCTGCCAACGACCTCAGCCTCGAGGGTCCCCCTTGTCTTCTCCCAAGACCTCTTCAGGCCATCTCTCAAGCAGCCCCTTGTGCGTGGCTTAGCTCCCACCCTTCAAGTCTCACAGCCCTGGCCTTTCCTGCTGAAGCCGCCCCAGGAGCCTCACCACTGCTGCGAAGACTGCAGAGTCTGGGCAGCGGGTTACAGCAAGCCAGGGGGTGAACTTGGTCATCCGGTCTACATGCAAACCTGCTTGTGTTATTGTCCCCTCGTCCCACCCGCCTGCTTCCTCATTTCCTTCATCCCCGGGGTCCTTTTCACGACCCAGGAGTGGGAAACTCGCAGCAGAACATGCTCTGGCCTGCAGCACATTTGTGCAAGTCTCTGCCTGCTGGAATTCCAACAATCACACGACCCAGTTGGCTCCAAAGGCTGGATCCCCCCCCCCCCCGAGCAGGTGACGGTAAGAGGCAGCAAGCATCTCTGGGCTCAAATCCCCCGGCTTGGTCGGGAGCGGGATTGCAGATACAAGTGCCATGGATTGGTGCAGGCGGCTGCAGAGCAGACACAGGGCAGAAGCGCCCAGAGATTGACCCCTGGAAGCAGGGGGCTGGGGACAGCTAAGTGTGTATCTTGAGCCCCCCAGCCTAGAGCAACACTGCAGCCTGGCAGGGAGAGGTCGGGAGTGCATCAAGGGGCTAATTACCGTTGCAGCTGGAATTTCACCCGGGTTGCAGGGGCTGGATTTTGAAGAGCCTGGGGAGGTGACGGGGCCACAGAACTAATCCAGAGGGTGGCCTGGGGGCGGGGTGGGAAAGGGGAGAGTCAGCTTCCCTCACCCCAGTCTGCATGGCTCAGGCATGGCCCTGGCTCTCTCTGCCAAGCAGAGCACTGCACAAGCAGCCCCCCCTCTCCCCCCACGCCCCATTGATGCCAGAGGGAGCTGCAGTCCCAACACACTCCAGGCTGGGGGATCACGCACCACTCACTGCCACCGAGAATCCCCCCCGCTGCAGAGCGCTACAGAAACCTGCTCTGGCCTGGCTCCCGCCTCGTCTTTGTGCCCCCTTTGCTCTGCCAGCTGGAGACCCCCCTCCGCTTCCCCTCCCATCTTCCACCACACTGCACCTCCCACAGGGGTCTGTTCCCCGACACCAGAATCCCACCAGCCCCCCCTGGTTGGAGAGGACATGAAGGGGTCCAGCCATTGCCCCGGACAGATGCGAGAACTTCTCTGACAAGCACGGGAAACATGGCTAAGGATGATAGCGGCTCCCACCGTCGGTTTGCTGCACGGCTGGGCCACGCACCTTCTGCCCTCTCACAGCATGCGCCGTGCCATGTAGCGACAGCTCATTTTACCGCTGCTCAGAAAAAGGGCGTGCGTTATCCTAAGGCGCAGGTGTTTCCAAGCTGGCCAGAGGCCAGTCCGGCCTACCAAAGCTGCAAGAAGACTGGGAAGAGCACGCAGGACTCTGCAACACCACTGCCACGCTGGAAGATCCAGTAACACACAGTTTACGGGATTGGAGGGGCAGGTGCTTTTTTGGAGGACCATGGAGGATGCTATTTCTCATTCGATCAATGAATGCAGCTTCCAGCACAGAGGGAGGGCAGTGGGGAGTGGCACGTAAAGGGTTCAACTCACCTTTTCTCTCTAGACCCAGGGATCCGCTCCTGCTGTCGGTCACAAGTGAAGCGAATTTGCTGGCCTCAGCCTGGGCTTACAGGAAAAGCTGATGGGATTCAATAGGGAGGAAACCCATAGGGGTCCAGAAGTGACCCTACTGTCCTAGAGACTGGAACGGCGCACCAGAGCCTGTCCTGCGGGCTGCTTGAGGCTTCCGACAGAACTTTTCTAGAGCAGGGGCTACAATTCTCTGTTCAGTTCAGAGGATGGTTCAATAACCTAGCAAGGGGATTGTCCCCTATTCTATTTGATGGGACACTCCAGTATGGGATCATCTGTACCGGGGGGTCTGTCTACATTAATTTCCTCCCCCCCCAGTTCAGCCTGATTGGCAGAGGCAGAATAAAGGAAGAGGGATGCCATAGGCCAGGCCTGAGCAGGGGTTATGGGGCAGACGGGGTAGGTCTGCAGCCCAGGACGAGGGGCACTGTAGGCGTAGGGGCAGGCTGGGGGCTGGTGTCGAGATGCAGTGGCGGAGCTGTCTTGGGAGGCTTCACAGTCCATGCCCCCTTTCCACCAGCCCTGTTACAGCCTTGCTTTCACGAGAGCAAAGTTCTCTGCCTCTCGACCGGCCGACCGCAGTAAAGAGCCGTAAAACAGAAGGGCTGGTTTATTGGCATTTATGATCCACGCACAACAAGGAACATAGACTACAAAAGGTTTTGTGCTCCCAGCCCATCTCTGTGCGCCTGCCCTGCCTGCTGACCTACTCCACACCCACGGCCTCCAGTGCTCAAGGGCCGCCTGGCTCAGCTAAAGCCTCCCAGCTGGGAATCGTTAGTGGCGATCTAGTTCCAAGGTAAGGGGAAAAGAAGGGGGGGAAGGGGAGAAGACAGAATAAATCCTGAGCAAGCATACCATCTCTAACACTGCACTTCTGGGGCACTGCCCAGCCAACAGCCTCTCTACAGGGAACTGGGGAGTTAGCCCCACAACCACTGTCAGGCAGGTATTCACAGATGGGCAAACTGAGGCACTAAACAGGGACACGACTTGCCCATGGTCACCCAGCAGAGCTGGGAATGGAACCCCAATAGCCCGTGCTCTAGCCACTAGGCCACGTTTTCCTCCCTGCCGAGGCTGTGCGTTTCATCAAGGGTGTTCTGGTAACAATATAAACCGAGGGCAAAGGGAGTGCCGCCCACACCCCATGGATGAATCTATATCCTGACCCAGCTCTGCTTAGTGCTCAGCGCATGGGGCTTTTACCTCTCCAAAGCCCGTCACACGGTCACTAACTCATGGCCTGCTTGGGAGACCAGGACCTGCTATCCCTATTTCAGAAGTGGGGAAACTGAGGCATCGCAGTGAGAAGTGATTTGCCCACGGTCACACAGGGAATCAACGTTAAAACCAGTAGAACCCAGGAGTCCTGACACCCAGCTCTAACCACTAGACCCCACTCCTCTCCCAGAGCCAGGAACAGAACCCAGGAGTCCTGACGCCCAGCCCTCCCCTCCCCGCACTTAGCTGCCTCCCCTCTCACAGCCCGGCAGAGTAAGTCATTGGTAACATTTGACCTTAACAAGAAACTCCAAGGAGCCCCCAAACATACCCTCCCCCCACCCACTGGCGTTGTCTCTCCAGCTCCCACGAGGCCGTGCAGCATATCTCGGGCCAGCAGCTCCAAAACTGGGCTGCCACCAAGCCAGCGCCTCCTTGAGCCCCGTGCCGCGAGACCAAATCCTGCCACCGTAGACGGGGCCCTCCCCGCAGCGGGAGGGTGGGAACACCCCCACCCAGCCAGCGGAAGCAGCCAGAACTAGGCTCTTTCATCCCCCTCGACTTTAACGGCACCGAAGCCTGGCTAGACAGGACGTCCCAGAGGGAGGTCTGAGACCGCAGCAGCAATGGGGCAGAGACCCAGGAGCTCCTACGTTCGGGCTCACGTGCAGGCGCGTTTCCTAGCCCCTGGGCCAGCTGCATCTCCTCGGGCGCGTGTATCACACACACGACAGTGCCTGGCGTCCATGGCTGCAGAGATTTCACACGTTCATATTCACACCCCCCACCTCCCCAGCGCCCGTGCAGGAGTGTGGACTTAGGAGACGCTTGCAAAGTAACCCGGATGATTCAACCTATAAATCTATTTCACACTGCCCCTTTCCAGCTTCCGATCCAGAGAGACACCTCCCTGCAATCAACCAGCCTCCGTCTGCACAGCCCACTTTAAAGTACCCAGCTGCAAATTTCCCCCCCCCCACTGCCTTCCCGGGGGACAAAGACGTTTGTCTAAGTCTGGGGCCAAATGCTGAACAGGGGTGATGTTTGTTCCCTGGATGATGGGTGAATTCCTCCTCTCTCCCCTTTGTTGAACGTCCTCCATGCTCTCATAATACAAAAATGTTCTGTCTCATGCAATCTCTACTGGGCACAAGAGTATTTCCTTTGGTCCCTGGAGCCGGTGGGTCATTGCCACAAGGCAGCCTTGAGACCAAGAGACTAGCTTCAACACAGGGTCAGCTCTTTCCACAGATTACAAGAAGCCTGGGGGTTAAATTCTGGGGCTAGAGGGGACCGTGGTCTGCTGGGTTACACACTTATTTTAAAGAAACCTTTTCAACAGGTTCATCTCCACTGAGGGCCCTTTGCTTTTGCCCCCCTTTCAACTCGGCCAATGCAAAACAGACTGGGCGGGTTTCATGCACACACTCCCCCTGCGCTCCCAGGCAGGGCCGGGCGTGAGGGCAAACAGAGGCTGGGCCTGAGGAAAGAGCAGGGATGTCACACTATTTAGCCCTTCCGGATCCTGGCCCCACAAAGTCCAGGGACCAGAGCAAAGGGAGCGGGTGGAGTGATCACCAGGCTGGAGGCCTGCGATAGAAACTCAAAGGATGTTCAGGTCCCCACTCCAAGCACAAGGTTCCTCTAGGACGTAACCCCAAAATCACACATTATCTCTCACACCCTGCCCCCCTCCCTGGTTGCACAGAGCAGATCTTGCTTCAATCGGGGAACCCCCTCCACTTAACACAGAGGCCTGACAAGATGCCACCAGCCAGCCGGTGGTGCAGTAGGCAGGACGCGGCTGCCAGGAATGCTCGGCACCGGGTGGGTTTCCCATTTGCTAGCGGGGCTGGATTCCACACAGTGGCACCCCCAGCTCGGTGCCTCTGTCATGGCTCCTCTTGGTCTCTCCCAGCCCGCGGCTGGGGGGAAGAGGGGACGTGTGCTTATGACGGAGACAGCAGCCCCCTCCCCAAAAAACCAGGCTGGCGGGGAAGGCCACTGGGCCTGCATTTCCACCCTTCCTCCACGTGCATCCAACGTCCAGTTTCCCAGAGAAACAAACTCCCAGCCCTGCTCTGGGCAAACCCCCCAACGGCCCCCTTGTTAACCCCCCCGTGGGTATCTCCTACGTGGCAGCCAGCAGCAGTCAAAGGGCATTGGCACACTGGCACCATGTGGAGTCAGATTCCTCCTGGGGGGGGGCAGTTTGTGGAGGTGGGGGTGTCAGCCTTGGTTTTGCCCCCCCCCCAAAAACATCTTCTTTCCACCTGCAAGGATCCACTGTGTCTGCAGCTGATCCCTCTCGAGACAGAAGGGCAGGGGTGGAGGACAGCTGGACCCGTCTGTATCCACAGGGGTGAGACGGGCATTTGCGGCTCATGAATCCGCCCCACGGCCATTAGGGGGTGAGGCCCTTTCCCAGCCGGACACCCCTCACCCCATCAGGGAAGATCATTCTCCTCTGGGAGGCCGCTCTGCCCTAGCGCATGGGGCAGAGCCCGCACGCCACGCTGCCGGGGGGGGAGGGGGGCTAGTTGGCTTTGTAGAGGTCCTTGCGGCGCCGCACCTCCTTCAGCACCCGGGCCCGGAAGCTGTCCCAGTCCTCGTCGCTCAGCGGCTGCATCCCCAGGGCCTGGTGCAGCTCCCGGCAGTGGGTCCGCAGGAACGGGTTGTATCCCTTCTCCTCGCCGATGGTGGAGGGGCACTGGGGGTGCAAGAGAGACGGGGCTGGACCAGCATGTGCAGACCTGCGGCCCGTTGAGACCAGACCCCAGCACGCAATGCACAAGCTGCGGCAGCAACTGACTCGTCTTCCCCCCGAGCTGCACTCGGCCCAGCCCGTTTGCACCCAAAATCCCAAACAGCTCAGCAATTTAGATGGCTGCTAGGAACCGGTTTCGAAGCGGTTTCTCATTACTATTCTTGCCTCTGGGGTGAAGGATGACCATAAATAGCAGCAGCAGGGCTCCAACAGGGTTGGGGGGGAAGCCAAGACAGACAGTGCAGAGACCATCCACCCCACAAGAGCGGCCGCAAGCGTAACCCTTTGAATGCTGGATTTTCCAGGTTGCCCGCCCATGGCATGGATCAGTGCACTGCAGCGCACAGCTGAGCCCAGCCAGCCAGGCTCCTGACCTCGCCCCAGCCGTTCGGGTCTCGCGGGGGCATGTGTGAATTCAAACCGGCTTGAACCCTCCTCCCCGCCAGACTAGGACACAGCTGGGGAAGGAAGGGGAAGCAGCACACGCTTCTGGCCAGGTGTTTCCCAACCCCGGCGCAGGGAGAGGGGAGCCAAAAAAAGAGGAACTGGGTCCCTGGCAAGTGGCACCTGTGCCGGATGCTGGGAGCAGGCAGGGGTCACTGCCAAGGCCAGGGAACCCACCCCCCCATTTACTCACCGTGCTCCTCTTCTCCAGCCGCTGCTGATTCACCCACAGCAGCTTCTGCTCCAGCACCGGGTTCTCCAGCTCCAGCTGGCTGGCAAACATCAGGCACTCCAAGGCGTACTCGTGCCCTGGGGGAGCAGAGAGGGCAGTGAGGGGAGAGGGGGCCGGCACAGAGGCTGGTTACGGTTACGGGAGCCGGGCTGCCTGGGTTCTATTCCCAGCCTCGCCAGCCGTTTGCCTGTCTTCGGCATCCTGCAGCTCGGCGTGGATTGGGATATGGAGACGGGTGGGGGGGGGTCCCCAGTCTCTGCTCTCCGTCCCACAAACCTCACCCCTCGAGGCCATCCCTGCAGTACCCCGGCAGCGGGCAGAGGGGCGCTCACCTGGCCAAAGCAGCGTGTCCTCAGCCAGCTCTGCAGCCGTGTCCAGCGAGGCCAACATGGTTTCCGGAGTCCCCTCAAATATCCGCCCTGCAAGGCCAACGGGGAGCACATTGCCGGGGGGAGGGGATCACGGGGCCCCACGCTCCGGGAGCCCCACACGCTGCAGGGCCAGCTGTAAGGACAGCCTGGGGCATCTTGGCATGGGGCACTCTGTCCCCTATGGGTCCCAGCCGCTCTGGGTTGCTGGGGCAGCACGCAAAGTGCCATCACCATGCCCCCCTCCCCATCCCCAGCACAGCCTGGCCGCTCCTTCGCCGGGGGGAGCCATTTCATTTGCCCCCCCAGTGGGGTTTTTATAACCCAGGCCACCCTAGCACTATGGCACCAACCATGGCAGGGTCCCCTCGAGACGCCCATATCTGCGACAGCCCCAGGAACATCTCACCCGAGAGCTGCGCCCCCCCCTTCACCGAGGATAACAGACTCACTACTGCTGCTGCCAGGAGGGGATGCGCCCCTAGATCCAGGGGCAGAGGGAGGAGCCTTTGGAGCTGGAGGACCTGAGTTTGGCCCTCGATGCTGCCGACTGGGCGCAGATCCCACCCTCCTCTCAAGTGGGGTGGGGCAGAGAGGGGTCAGGGGGAAGGGGCCTAAGGGCAACTGAGGGCAGGTTATTGAGGCCATTAGCCCCTGACAAAAAACAATGGCCCAGCCTCTCCTCTCCCCCAGCACTCAAATGCAGCCCCCTCTGGGGAGGAGCAGGGTCAGCTTAGGGAAACCTGAACTCATGTCAGCTGCATCTCATTCATCCTGAAGAGAGAAGGGAACGGGGGAGGGTGGGGGGGTGTCCCTCATCCCAATCAGCTATTCTCTCCCCCCCCATCATCATGGAGCTGACACTATAGACAGAACCAAGGGGGCCCAGCTCACCACAGCCCGAGAGGAAGAGAAGGTCTCCAGAGAAGAGGCAGGCCGGCCCCTCGAAGGGCTTCCCGTCCAGCACATAGACCATGTGTCCCACGGTGTGGCCCGGGGTGAAGAGTGCCTTAAAGTGCAGCTGTCCCACGGTGACGATGTCCTTATCCGAGAGGGGGCTGCCGACGGGGGGACAGGAGGCTGTTAGGAGGATGATGCGCCAGGGCACTGGAGCCAGGCTGACCGCTCTGGTGCCCGGCAGCGTCAGCTGATCCAGAGACCAGGGCCTGGATTTGGGTGCTACATCCGAGCCCCCGGCTCGCCCTGGGGACAGACGTCGGCTGTGAAGGGCAGGACCGCAGCGAGCATCTGTGCACTGTCTGCCGATGGGCCCACGTGGGATATGAGTTTGGCAGGGCTCAGCCCAGCTCCTGGGGGGCAGGTGTCCCCATCACCATCGCGAGGGGTGCGAAGGGGGGGCCCCGATGGGGCAGGCACAGCAGAGAAGGCAGCGACAGAGCAGGGCTCCCAGAGGTGGAGTCCCAGACCATGCAGGCATCCATCCCTTACCCCCCGCCCTAGCCAGGGGCCCAGCCCCGCTTACTTCGTGAGCTCAGGGATGGAGTCACAGGCGCTGCCGTACACCCTGCAGGAGCCGTGACGCTGCCTCAGCGCCACATTCCCCCCACTGTGATCCCTGCGCAAGAGAGAACATTAGCCCCCCCCAGCTGACCCCCCCAGCATCCCTGTACAACTGAGACTTCACTCCATCAGAAGCCCATCCCCCGCCAGCCTCCGGCACCCCCCATGCGCTCTGGCTCCCCCGGCCCAGCCCAGAGTCTCTCAGTTGCTACATCTGCACCCCGAGACACAATGGGGCCAGTCCCAGGTGGGGCCCCCGCAGCTCAGTCTATTTGGGGATCCCTCCACCTGCTCTGCTCCCCCTTTCCGAGGTGGAACTTGGGGCTGACTCCCTACATCAGCGACAAACACCCCAATCCTCCCCACTGCCGCCACATGCCAAATCCCTCCCCTGCTTCCACTGGCACCCCAACTTCCTGCCAGTGCTGGCCAAGGCCCCCAATCTGTGCTACCCAAGACCCCGCCGCCACTGAGCACAGGCCCTGCCCCCTTCCTTTAACAGCATTTCCCCAAGGGCCTGTGGGGAACCCTTATTGTCTACCCCCCCCAGCGCCTCGTATTCCTCACCACACCCCCTCCCCTTCCCACTGAGTCATTCCCGCTGCCCCTCGCCACCCATGCAAGGGGAGCAGAAAGCTGGGCGGCGGGGTCCGCAGCCCCAAATCCCAGGGGAACAGGGTGCTCCAGGCTTTGGTGGGGGTAGGGGGAACGGGACGGGGACCCTCCACTCCCAGACAATCTCTGCTCCCATCTGTGCTGCTTCAAATTCGGAGGCCGGACTCCAGGCACCCCTCCCAGTAGGCATTAGCCACAGCATTGGGGGCACCCACGGGCAGAGCTGCCAGCACTGGAAGGAAGGGTCTCTCAGGGACCCTCCAGCCCCCCTGTCCTGGGACAGGATCCTCCCTACAGGGCATGGTCCCCAGCTCCTTCGTGCCCATCTGCAGCCATCCCAAAATCCCTGCCCCAGCCCGGGGGAGCCCGCGCTCCGTGTGCGCACAGACACGTCACACACCCCCACTCATTCACGGCTCCCACCCCCTTATCTGGCTCCGCAACGTGTGCCAGGGAGAGATAAGGCAGCCCACTGCTCACATGCTGAGCTGCGGCTGCCTTTCAAGACGTGGAAGTGTCTTTTGCTACAATCCAACCCCCCTTGCCCTTCCCAAAGCTGGTGAGATCAAAGCCACCAAGGTCTCAGAGGCCGGTGCTGGATTAGGGCCCCCCCACGCCCAGCGGGAACAGAACAGAGTTCATGGAGCTGGCAGTGGCGGGGGGGGATAGCTTCCTGCTGATGGGGACAAGGGCCAGCATGTGGTTGAAATGAACCAGCTGGCCAGAGCCACCGAGAATGCAGGGAGGGGAGTGCCAGGGTCCTGGCCTAGCCTGGTGTAACCTAACTGCATTCACGCCCGCCCGCCCGCCGGGGAGCCTGGAAGTGGAGCGAGGGAAAGGGGGCAGGACGGAGCCAAGAAGGCCACAGCCAATGCTGCGGCCAAGCCAGACGGCCCTGGGGACCTCAGATCTTCAGCCCCTGTACAAGCTTGGGCCCATGGGCCACAGACCCAAAGGGGCAAGTGGGGAGCGCCTTCCTTGGCCTCTAAAGGGTGGTTAATGGGGGGGGGCAACTGCAGGGTTCAGAGATGGACTATCCTCCCCTGGGAAATGGCCTGAGAGCTACCAAGCCCCTGGAACAGCTGCTGGGCCCCAGCCCAGCTGGTGAAGAGGAAGGAAGAGGGGCTGGAGACATGTTCCCTTCACCCCCTCTGCTCCCGCACCGTCCGCTGCTTTCACATGGCAGCCGGACACGCCCACGCCGGGGCAGGGCCCTTCCCTGCCTCTCAAGCCCCCCCTGCAATCCCCCGCCCCGGGGTTCCCACACGCTCTGCCTCCCCCCAGCACAGCCCCACTCCCTGACCGGCAATGAGCTGCCCTGGAAAGGACGCCAGCTCCCACTCTCATGCCCCCAGCTCTGGAGCCCCAGCGCAGGCCCCTTACCAGTGTTTGTGGGTGCACAGGATGGCCTCCAGCGTCACCCCCTCCTGCTCGATGACAGCCTGAGAAGAGAGAGTGACAGGAACAGTCCGGCCTGGCCATGGGCTCTGCCCACAGGGCAACTGGGCACTCCAGCCCAAGGGAGCCCGCCCAGCCCGGTCCAGGGCCTAAGAAAGCCCAGCCCAGCGGGGGGATGCATCAATCAACTGGGGGCCAGACATGATTGATTCAGGCCCAAAATTGCCTGGGAAGCTGTTGATACGGGGGGGCCTTGGGCTCTCCACAGCTGTCCCCCGGAACAAAGGGAGAGCCTCGAACCCAGGACCGCCATAGGGCTAAGTACCCCAGGCCCGGTCAGCCTGGCAGACAGAGAAAGGGATTCAAAGCCAGGGTCGCCCCCAGCAGCAGAGAGCCACCCCACACCCAGGGGGGGTCTGGACTCCAACTCTCCCGCGCACACCGGAGCAGTGGGGGGTGCTGGGGGCCACTGGCTGTAACTCCCCAGGGAAGCTCTGGCTCCAGAAGGTAAGAGCGGCTGTGCTGGGCCACACCAGTGATCCATTTGGCCCAGTGGCCTGCCAGGCACTTCCAAGGGAAGGCAGAGAACAGGACAATTACCCAGTGATCCATCCCATCGTCCAGTCCCAGCATCTGGCCCTCAGAGGCTTCCGGGCACCTGGGCCATCTTGGCTAATAGTCTCTGATGGACCCTTTGCAACACCTCTGCTCTGGGCTCAGCTAGCTCGAATAATTTTGTATCCACTGCAAATTTTGCCACCTCACTTTCCCCTTTCAGCTCAGCCCAGCCATTTCCTGCCCCAGGAGCTTTATAGGAGGCAAGCTGTTTAACAGGCAGTGTGGCATGTGGGAGCCCACCAGAAAACTTCTGTGTCAGGCCCCTTTTTTGGGGTGGGGAAGAGGTTTGCTTCTGACCCTGTGGCTGCCCAGATACCGCCCGGGTGCAGGAGGTGCAAATGCAGCTGTTAATAAGCCCAGAGCTGTTTTGTCATCAGGCAAATCCACACCCAGGTCCCGGCTGGGGGCTGGACGTGAAAATGACCAAGGGAATTTCTTCTCTGCACCAGGAGGCCTCTAACCCGGAGCCCTATGAGGGGGACTGGGAGCCCCCCACGCCCCAGAAGTCGTTCGATACAGGCCAACGGTCCTGCCGCTCGCTTCCAAAGCGGTCATGGCCACCCTGCTCATGCCCACTGTCCTGGCTCTCTCCCAAGATGGGCAGGTGGAGAGGGCTACCTGGGAGTCAGTCCTGTCCTGTCTGTCCCCACAGCCAGCTGAGCAATTCCGGGCAGGCTCTGCCGTGCCTAGCATGGGCCCCGCACCGGGAGATGCAATCAGTTCCATGCCGCAGCTGTTCTTCCTCTGTCTCTGTGAGTTCCCCTACCCCGCCGTCACCCTCCCCCACCGCTTCCATAGAGGCTTCCGGGGATGGGCCCCCCGAGTTCATTCCTCTGCCCCCGATTCATAGCTCTTGCAGCTAAGGTCGCTCCAGACACCAAGGGGTTAAAAAGAAGCCAGGCCAATCCGGTAGCAGTCTGCACACGCTCCAGCTGAGCGCTTCCCCCCCCCCAGCAGGCAGCAGCTCAGCGAGTTTGAACAAGGCTCCAGATAAGCCACCACCCTTGGAGGGGGGGAAGGGGGGACACGGACACCTGCTCTCAGGGGGCGGCAGGCGGGGGGTGGGTACCAGAGGGGAAGCAGCAGTCGGGTTTGTACTGACCCCCCCCCCGGCTCCATCTCAGTGCCCAGCACATTGGGCAAAGCGTCCCGCACGCCAGAGACGGGGCCACCAAGGGCTGGCACAGCAGCGGCTGCTTTTCCCCAGTGGGACAGGCTGTGATGGGGTTAAAAGAAGGCCCTCAAAGTTCTCAGCAAAGCAGGTTAGGATGACAGTGTACCCCCCCTGCCGTGTGGATTTAGAACAGCTCACCAAGGTCATAGGCCCTATAGTGCTAAGAGCTAAAAGGGGATTCTCCTTTGCTCTGGGCAGTGGCGGGGGGAGCAGCATCCTGTCCCGCTTGCAAAGTTGTGAGCAGCCCAGGCATGCGGCTTGGAGACAGGCATGGAGTCTGGGGCCTACCCCAGCTCTGGGGTCCCGTGCTCCCCGCCGCCCCACGGCAACCCCTCGTGGGGGGGCCAATGCCCTAACGCTGGCATGCACACTCACTGGGGGAAGGGCTATTTTAGGAGCAGGATTTCCCACCCCCAGCAACGGGCCGAGGCAACCCTGCCTGCGTTTCCGTTCTGCGGCGTTCCCCTCCTCCCCCTTCTGCCAGCCCCACACAGGCAGCTTATCTCTTCACTCTGCACAACCAAGAGCAACAGCCAAGCCTCCCGCAGGTCCCTCCACCCCTGGAACAAACAAGTGGCCGAACAAAGGGCTCGCAGCCCCTGCAGGAAGCAGGAAGCCAGGGAGGCCGGGCCAATGGGGCCTTTGAAGAGCAGGGGGGCCAGGGCTGCTTCACCCCTTGCAGCGAGGGTGGGGGCTTGATCCTGGTTGTCTGACGCTGCCCCTCCTCCTCCCAGCCATCGAGGGAGGGGCTGCAGACGTCTGGACACAGGAAAGAGACAGAGCTGGGGGTGGGGGTGGGCATGGGGACACAGGGAAAGGCTCAGTACCAGCCCCCCTGCACCCCCCATGGCTCCCGGGCTCCCTCCAGAGTGGCAGAGCAGCCGGGGGGGTCCCACCTCCCCATCCCTCAGTGTCAGGGACAAGGGACCCCATGCCTGTGCCAGAGGGCGGGTTGCCAGCCCCAGTGGGACGGGAGCGCGCCCTCACTGGGTAGGGGAGGAAACGCCCCGGTCTTTGCGCCCCCACGGGGACCCCTCGTGCCCCTCACCTGCACGGCCAGCGGGTCGGAGGGGTCGATGGCAGCCGCGGCCTTGGAGCAGGTGTCGATGACCAGGTAGCTGTAGTTGTTGGACAACACTGGGACAGGCAGGATTTTCACCCCTGGGGGAACAGAGCACATAGACAAAGCAGCTGAGCAGGGGATCGGGTCAGACTCTGACCCCTCGGGGTTTGTCCCGAGCCAGACCCGGGCCAAGGCAGCGGAACTGGAGATTTGGATCAGACAAGGCCCCCGTTATTGCTGGAGCCGAGATTCAGCGGGGCCGTCAGCTCCTCGTGCCCAGTTAGACCCCCAGACCTCGGCCCAACCTGAACCGGGATCCACAGGCCAGCGTAACCACCCCGCATCCTCCCTGCGGTTGAGCCGGGCACTCTCAGCGCTAAAGCATGGAGCTCTGCCACTTGAGCTAAAGGAGGAACTCCACGAGCTGGCAGCTGTAGTAGACTCTCACCCTCTCATGCACCAGCTGCTAGAGGCGGCTAGAGACCCACTCTCTCACAGAGTGCGTTACTTTGGCACCCCGTCCTGGGTCCTGGACTTGTGGGAATGACTGAGAATGGGCTCCAGAACTGGGGGCAGGGGAGGCGAAGAAGCCCCAGGAGCGGCTAGGACTCACCACTGAACACCATGGGCTGGGGGACCGAGTGGCCATGTGGGTACCGCTCTCGGGCTTTCTTCACCTGCCGCTTGTAGAACAGGTAGCCCAGCCTGGTGCGTGCGTACAGGCTGTACCTGGGGAGGTGAGAGGGGAGCACTAGAGTGAGACAGGTCCCCATCCTGCTCTCCCTGCCCCCTTTGGCATGGGGGGCAGATTTGCTGCAGAGCAATCTACAGCGTACTGAGGCAGTGTCCTTCCTGGACAAAGGATGGCAGGAAGGCATCGAGGTCTGGATTTCCCCACTTCCCAAGGGGCAGCAGCAAGATCCTAGAAGAGGAGGGTTGGGAGGGACCCCAGGGGGTGTCTAGTCCCACCCCCTGCTCAAAGCAGGACCAACCTCAACTCAATCATCCCAGCCAGGGCTTTGTCCAGCTGCGCCTTTAAAACCTCTAAGGATGGAGATGCCACCCTCTCCCTAGGTAACCCATTCCAGCGCTTCACCACCCGCCTAGGGAAAAGCTTTTTCCTAATGTCCAACCTAGACCTCCCCCACTGCTCCTTGTTCTGTCATCTGCCACCATTGAGAACAGCCTAGCTCCATCCTCCCTGGAACCCCCTTTCAGGTAGTTAAAGGCTGCTATCAAATCCCCCCTCATTCTTCTCTTCTGCAGACTAAACAGGCCTAGTTCCCTCAGCCTCTCCTCGTAAGTCTTGTGCTCCAGCCCCCGAGTCATTTCTGTTGCCCTCCGCTGGACTCTCTCCAACTTGTCCACGTCCTTTTTGTAGTGGAGGGCCCAAAACTGGACACAATACTCCAAATGTGGCCTCACCAATGCCGAATAGAGGGGAATAATCACTTCCCTCCATCTGCTGGCAATGCTCCTACTAATGCAGCCCAATATGCCATTAGCCTTCTTGGCACCCAGGGCACACTGCTGACTCAAATCCAGCTTCTTATCCACTGTAACCCCAGGGCCTTTTCTGCAGAACTGCTGCCTAGCCCGTCGGTCCCCAGTCTGTAGCTGTGCATGGGATTCTTCTGTCCTAAGTGAAGGACTCTGCACTTGTCCTTGTTCAACCTCATCAGATTTCTTTGGGCCCAAGCCTCCAATTTCAGTGGGCCATCAAAGATGTATTCTATCCCTGCCCTCCAGCGTATTTACTGGACCCCCGACACCCCCCGCTTAGTGTCATCTGCGAACTTGCTGAGGGTGCAGTCCAGCCCATCCTCCAGATCATTCATGAAGATGCTGAACAAAACTGGACCCAGCACCAGTCCCTGGGGTGCGCCACTTGTGACCGGCTGCCAGCTAGACATGGAGCTGTTGATCACTGCCAGCTGAGCCTGACGATTAGACTAAACTTTTAGACTAAGCTCTTCCAACTGCCATAGGCAGCCTGTGATGAGATGGCCAGATAGCAGAGATGGAGACAGAAGCCAGGACAGCTGGGTTTCATCACAGCTCTGACACAGGCCAAGGCGACGATAGAAATGATTGCCAGCAGATCAACACCAGCTTGATCAAACACTTCTTCCGGGAGAGCTTATTTCAGTCGCCAAACCAGCGTGAGATACACCAGCAAACGGGTATAAACTGCATCTCCGCTGGGGGGGGTCCATTGGTACAGCCGTCCCTGCAGGCACATTACAGGCCTGTAGAGCTGGCCCCATAGATATCCCAGGGCGACCCTCTCCTAGCATACGCCTGCGCACAGTCTGCAGCCCGACCGTCTATGGCAGCTGCAGGCGCCTTGAGAATCAGGGCCCTGATCTTGAGGGGGTGTAAATTAGCACAGTCCCCTTGATATCAACGGAGCTCCAACAATTTGCACCTGCCGGGGCCCCGGCCCCAGGCTACTGACCTCAGTTTCCCCCTCTGCAAAATGGGGCTAACATGACTTCACCCACCCTTGCATCTCTGCCCATGCCCAGCAAACACAGCTTTGACACCCTGCGCTCCCGGGA
Organism: Mesoclemmys tuberculata; assembly: GCA_007922155.1. NCBI lineage: Eukaryota > Metazoa > Chordata > Testudines > Chelidae > Mesoclemmys > Mesoclemmys tuberculata. The sequence continues at coordinate 72,181,217 of ML675620.1, read as the reverse complement.
CCCTGGGATGGGTGCAGAGCCAGGGCACCCGTGGGGCTCCCCATGTCTCTGGCGATCACACCGGCTGTGTGCAGGGGCAGCAGAAGGTGTCAACAAAACCGCCCCTCCCTCCCACTAAACTAGCAGGAGCCGAGCTCAGCCGCCGCACAGCCAGACACACATGGTGCTGCACATTTCAGCATCCAAACTGGCACAGAGAGGACCTCATCTTAGACCACCAGGGCCTGTTTCCCCAGCGAGGAGCGCAGGGCCAGGCAAGGGCCACCACTCACCAGAGGGTTTCCAAATCCACGGAACCGTATGACCTAAGTCAAGAGGGGAACAAAACACTTAATTTGCTCCAGGTGGCATCTACAGGGGGGGTAGAGGGGACTGTTTCCAAGGGGTGGCAGATGGTCCTGTCACTGGCGGACAGTTCGGGGGACAGGCTGGGTACAAGCCAGGGGCGGAAGATGCTGGTGTCCTGCGTGAAATGAGAACCGGAAGAGAATCACCCTGCATTTCGCTCGAGAGATGGCATGGCAGGGCTGGATGGGCAAGACTGACCTCTGCCCTTCACCCATCCTCCACAATGATTCTTCTGTTTATCTGAAAGCTCTGTAATTTCCCTGGTCTCCCGGGCACGGCTCAGAGAGCTGCAGAGGCAAGAGAGCCCCCTCGCCCCCCTGCCATGGAGGATGGGAAGAGCCGTGCCCGGGTTCTGAGCTACGGCACCAGGCCAGGTTTCCCAAGGATCTGAGCAAGTCCTAGCCGCAGAGGGGACCCAGAAGGAGCTTAGGCAGCGGGGTGAGTGAAGCGTCCTCTGCACCCAGCCAGTGACCCCCTGCTTTGCAGCCTTGGGGATCTAGAGAAGCCAGGACCCAGCTGGGACTGCGGGGCGGGGAGCTTGCGTGTGGGTCAATGAATCTGCCCAGGACGCAGCATGTGGGGCCAGGCCAGGTTCAGGACGCGGGGGGGGGGCAGGGTGTGTGTGTTAGTGGGGAGGAGACAGACCACCTTCCCCAGCCCCTAGCAGGCAGGGCGCGCTCAGGGGCTTGCATCACATGGACAGAAGCCCCCAGCCTGCCACATCTGGAAAACCAGCGGGCAGGGAACAAAGGCCCTCCAGTGGCTGGAGCTCCAGTGACCCGCTGCTCATTCATGGCTCTGAGACGGGAAGAGGCAGGGGGTGGGGTGGGGTGGGGGGGCCTTGTGTCCATGTGATGCGGGGGGGTGATGCGGGGGGGTCATTGCTTTGGACTCACCCAACCAGGCATTTCTATCGGTTGCTCTAGACAGACACAAGAGCAAGTAAACATCCTGGGAGCATGGGGGGGGGAATTTAGTACAGTGGGTCAGAGCAGGGGCTGGTTCTGTTCTCAGCTCTGGGAGGGGAGCGGGGTCTAGGGGTTAGAGCAG
>ML675620.1:72113776-72170879 GCA_007922155.1 Mesoclemmys tuberculata | reverse complement strand
AGAACCCCTGATCTAACAGAGCCATCTTTAACTGAGGAGTCATTCACTCCTCCTAAATTGCTCTGGTAAGTTTCCTGAGGCAGAAACATTGAGGTCCCAAGAGCGTGGGGACTTCATCACGAGGATGCAAATCCTTAACCAAAACATTACAGCAGTGTTTATGAAATGGTGCCAACCCCATGAGCTTGGCTCACTGCACGGGGGAATTTCACCCCTGAATCTGACATCCCAGAGCAGATTGTTGGTTATAGCGACCGGTAACATATGTGGCTAACTGGAGTTGCCTAATCCTAACCTAACCTAACCTAACCCCAGCCCCACCCTTCGCTGGCGAGGATGAATAAGTCGAGAGATGTTAGAAAGAGAGCTGCAGTCCACAAAGGCAGAAGAGCGCACTCAGAACCAATTTTATTTTAAGGGACTGTACCTTAATTCATTTGTTTGTCTCTTAGGGAGACCATCTGTCCCTTATTTTAGGGGATGCCCCCTTGACCATTTTAAACATCACAGTGAAGTTTACGATAATTGCATTGCATGGAGAGTGGCAGAAATGCACCTGTGAAAGATTAATCTATGATATGCTAAAGGAAATGGTGTTTCCCTGAAATGTACCTTATTTTTCATGCAGTTTTCATTTACTGCCATGCGCTAAAGGCGGAAGCGCGCCAGGCTGAGTTAAAGGAAAGGCCGTTTGTGGAGTGAGCTGAAGACGTACAAATGCAGAATGGTACATCGCCAATTGCCACTGCCATCACCGCTGTGGTGGGCTTCTCTTTGGGGAGAGTGTTTCGTTTTCTCCGACTAAAAGTACAATTGGTACGGGTTAGGGTGAGGGAGTTTCTGGAGGATGAACTGAGCATAATGATAGTAGAATAAAATAAGCTTGATGGACAACTGCTAAAAGTGACCAAAGTGACTTTTGTAGTCAAAGACCAGCTAGTGAAGAGGGTGACAGTCACAGACAGACACATGGAGCCCGTGTGGGCTAGAATGTGTCTAAAGGACGAGGGAGCAAGATAAATATGTCTGCCGATGATCAGGAGGCCCCAGGGACAGCTCACCAAAATGCCTGACCCTGGGGAAAAGGAGAGAGAGGACTGTATGAGAGAGGCACTGGGCCAGGAATGGGCACTGCTGACAAACGGACACTGGGGCTCAAACTCCCAACACGGGGCATGATCCCGTTCTGGGTGGATCTTGCCTCACCCTGGTAGAGAGGCAAGGAGGCTCTGTCTCGTTTTACACCTTGGCAGCACAGGCATAGCTTGTCCTGCCCATACAATCTCATCGAATTACAGCCCCCTAGGGGAACTTCCCTGCAGCCTAGGAGAGCAGGTCCCGTGTTTAGCTGCCGGGGATGACAGCCAGGGTTTCTAGCTATGTATGAGTCTATGATGATCTACCACAATATCGTGGGCTGAATTAAACTTTGCTGCCAGGGGCTGGATGACCGTCACCTTCCATTCAGGAGGAGGGTAAAGAAGTGACTGAATGAGCAACGCCAGGCCTCTGTCCCCGCCCGCAACAAAAGCAAATGCTTGGTGCAGGTGTGAAAATAAACAAGAAAGGAAACATGAAATGCCTGTCGTCATTTTCACCTCCTCATTGGAACAACCTGCAACCTCCAATCTGGCTCGCTGCTCAGGGCAAAGGGGGTAACAGCAGCCAAGCGCTCTGGAGTTATTGGTATCTCGTCATTTATTCGCTATGCAAACTCATACACACACCCAAAAAACAGAAACGCAGCAGGTACAGCCATCCCACAGACCAGCCGTGCTTTCTCTTCCCTGGAGGGCCTCAACTGAGAATACACACAGCAAGACCCCCCAGGGGCAATCCTCTCTGGGGACTTGGAAGAGAAGCGAGTTGCACCCACCCCCCAAAAAATCAATATGCCGTGTACAATCCAGAGTTCCCCTGGGACGCTGAATTCCAGAAGTAACAGGTTTTCCTCCAGCCCCACGCAGAGCGATTCTGGACTAGAGGAGGCTTTCACTGAATAACTTACAGGAGACCTGTAAAGTCAAGAACAATGGGGCGGCAGGAGTGAAGGTGGTTTAGCCTTTCTGGCCAAGTCCACCCCTTCTTCTACCCCAGACTCCCGCCGGGCCAACCCCTTCCTTTCTGGGTCTGTAGCCCTTCTCGGGGACTCAGCTTCCCATCCCCTCTTCCCTGGGTTGGCGGCTTGCTGTACCAACGGGGCAGCAGAGGGAGAACCAGCATCCGCCCTCTACAAGTCCCCGGACCTGAGATTCTATAAACAACTGGGCTGTCTGGCTTCTCAGAACCAGACTGGTCTCTAGTCTTCTCAGGGCCTCTCCCATGAGCTCGGCTCAGACCATCTGACTGGCCCTTTCCTGGCTGGTCTGCACCAACACTTTTCTCCCTCCGTGACCACAGGTTGCCCTTAGATCTCCCAGACCTGGTTCTTACTCCCATGCTCCCCCATCACAGTCTCCACCTGGGGCGGAGGGATAAACCTGGCCCTAGTGAGGCTCCGTCCCAACCCCTCCAAGGATCCGTTCACCTGGGGACCAGGTCTTTTGTGTGGTGCAGAGACACTGCCCCAGCCCGGGGTGCTGGTGAGGTTTATGGCCATGAGGCCACAATCTCCCCAGTCATGTTGCAGCAGCAGCGTTAGTGGCCCTGTTTTGATTTCACCCCATCCCTCTAGGCCCGTCTCCATTTCCTCTCTGCTGCTGATCAGTTTTGATTTCATGAAAACAAAAAAAGGCTCTCGCTCTGCCTTTCCCCAGAGGAAAGCTATTCGTTACTATGGAAGCAATGATGTCAGGGGACAGAAATGGTTTAGGTGACAGCCACATGGGGTAGAGTTGAAACAAATCGGGTTTGTGAAATGCCCAAGTTTCTCTGCTGTTTTCCCAGGGATGCAGAGAGATCAGATACCACAATGATGGGCAGGGGAAAACAGACATGTCCATTCTGGGACCCAAACAGATTGGCAGCGTCCCTCTAACATAGGATTAGGAGATACATGGACTCAGATCTGTAACGACTGGATCTTTTGCTCCATTGGTCACAGTGACAGGGACAATATCACACAAACCCTTGGGCCAAATTCCAAGGCTGAGATAAGCTCTGTAGGGAAGCAGTGGCTAATGGATATAGGCCATTTCTTTGCCTTAACCACAAGGTTGACCTCCCATAGAGCTGTATTTTGCATTGGGGAAAGTTAAAGGGGGGGCCCAGCCCGGCCGGTTAGATCTAAAGTAATACCTGAAGGAAAAAGCCCCTTAGAAAGAGCAGAACAATCCATTAACTGACCCCTGACCTCTAGGGTGCCCCTCATGCCAGGACAGGGCATTGCAGAGGACTTCACGTCTCATTACCCTCACGCCCTCCCCCACCCCAATAGTCCCTTCCTCGGCCCTAATGACCAGGCCTTGCTGGTGTCTTCTTCTGACCCTTGCTCTGTGTTTTCTGTGGCCCAGCCCTCTGGCCAAGTCATATAACAGTTCACTCCCCTCTTCCGCGGTACCGAAGGCCCAGCCGACGTACACAAAAGGTCCTTCGTCCCTCCTGGGCTTCTCTCAGTCCTCCTCATTCCTGTCAGACCAATGCAGAGTTACACCCCTGGGAACAAGGAATACAGAGAGGGGGACTCTGCCCCAGAAAGCAGAGACTCCACAAGGACTCAGGGATAGTGGTGGATAATCAGCTGAAAATGAGCTCCTAGCGCCACACTGTGGCATAAAGGGCTAACGTGCTCCTTGGATGTACAAAAAGGGGAGTAATGAATGCAAGCAGAGAGGTGATTTGAGATGATCTGTATACGTTGGCGAGATGGGGTTCTGGTGCAGACATTTTTAAATGGATGTCGAAAAACTGGAGCGGGTGTAGAGAAGAGCCACAAAAATGGTTCAATGGCTGGAAAAAATGCCTTACAGTGAAAGACTTACAAAGCTGAATGTGGTTGTTTATCATGACAACAGAAGAGATTTGATTATAGTTAGGATTGGAAGAATTAGATTTTTATCCATGTATCTTGGTGTCATTTTCACGGGACACGCAAACTGACAAAAATATTTCCATCTATACTAATTGAAATTTACAGCTAGGCAAACAATGAAAAATGCTGCTTGAGAACTTATTAGTGTCAATCTCCAGCAATTTGGACTTTTGATTTAGGCTTATTACAAACAGACTAACGAATGACTAGGATATTTACTTTGTATATTTTGACATCTGACTTTGACAATTTGTGTTTGAACGGTTTACAAAGCTTTAACTTTTTGAATGTCAACATTTGTGGTCATTAAATAGGTGTAGTTTCCTGAATCTTTGAACATTTCAGCTGATAAAAATCTAAAAATAAAAATGCCTCCAAATAAATATCGGTAATGTGTCAAACTGATAAAAAATAAAAATTTAATTCTGCCAAGCCTAATTATGGTAGATCAGTACCTTCATGGGGAGAAAGGGCTTTTCACTCTAACAGAGAAAGGCAGCACAAGAGCCAATGGCTTGATGTTAAAGTCAGACAATGCCAGATTAGAAATAAGGCACGACTTTTTAACACTGTGGGTGATTGGAACAAACTCCCCTGGGAAGTGGGGGATTTGCCCCCTCTTGGAGGTTTCAGATCTAAACTGGATGCCTTTCTGGAAAGAAAAAAAAAAAGCTGTGGACAAACAGTTTATGGCACCCCACACCCTACTTAGAGCCACACCTGCTCCAGTTACCACCCAGTGGCACATACTTCACGCATGTTCTAGGGGCCATTGTTGGGTTTCCCGCGGTAGCTCCGCCTCTCCTCTTGGCCAATCAGCGCTGTTGTAAGGAGATGTGACCCAGAGCTTCTCACTGAGGCCAGGACAACGGATCCAGTCACCATTCCTCCTGGTGGAAGGGACCACGAGGGCCCCTTCCCAATATAGCCCTGCAGCGGGTGCTGGTCTCTGCACAGAGCTCCAGCTTGGATAGCACAGAGGGCTGGCAATCTGAGTTAACAAATTCCAGATCCACCGTGCCAGAATGTTACGATGGTGGCTGCATGAAACGAGGTCGTGAGTTTTAGTCCTTCTCCTAGCTGGGAGCTGTCTACATCCTATGCCCAATCCAATCGCCTTGTGGTCAGCCTCAGCACAGGCTGGGGTGGGTGTGTGCCAGAAGGATTGACCTCCATTCTCATCCCTAGAAATGGTCAGGGCAGGGGCACATTAGTGGATTAGAGATGGCAGAAGGGGGTGCTTACACTGCGCCCAGCGTCTGTGGTCTGTGCCTGAAGTGCTCACCTCTTTCCCCAGCACTGCAGCCACTGTCAGAAATGAATAAAAATCAGAAGAGGCAGGATGCTTGATAAACGAAATAGCTCAGCTTTATTGCGTGCCAGGACAGCGCTGGGCTCTGCACAGGAACAGCTCTGCCTCCGAGGCCGGCACCCAGGACAGGCTGTTCTCCCTTCCTAGACATGTGGGGCACACAGGTCTGATGGGGGTTGCACGTGAAAGGGGCAACTCCCTGACGTGGGCTGTGCTGACCTCACGGCTGCCAGGAATATCCAGATTTAAGGCACTGACTGAACAAGGCTGGACCAAGCCACTAAATTCCTGAAAGGAGCCCAAAGGGTTGGCACAAAAATTGGGGTGCAGCTCGTGTTCACGCCCTGCCCGTCTCGCAGCTCAGGGGGGATCCTGCTCAGATCCAGCTCTTCCCATTAGGAGCTGGGAACGGGGTCTGGTTTCAGCACTGACTGAAGCAGGAGCTAGAGAGCTCAACCACTGAGGCTTTGCCCCGTCCTGTGGGTGGAAGTGGGGAGATGTCCCCATTTAAAGCATCTATTCCAGCCTCTAGAGTTCGGGAGGGTGACTTACAAGGTTGCCTGAGGCCCCTTCCTGCAGCCCGCATTCTGCTTCCTCGTGCAATAAGCTAACACTGTACTGCAGAGAACGAGCAATACACACGGTGCGTGTCTCTAATTCCCTCTGTCCACACGTGTGCCATTCACCTCTCCCCCTGCCGGGGGGAAATAACACTGTTATTTCAATGCACTTCAGCTTTCTCAACTAGTCAAATATACAACAAAGCATTTCTGAAAAAAGCCCTTTGCCTAACGCAGGATAAAATACCTTGAATTAGAAATAACAGAACCCTGTTCAAAGCCAGCCTGGCTCTGGCCTGTATACATGTCAGGCTGTAGCTAAGGAGATTTAAAAAATTGGCACAAGGCTGGTTTAAGGCACCTAGCAGGCCAGTGTAAAGGACTGAGCAGTGCTGTTAACTCTGAAGATTTTTATTGTACTATAAAAAAAATAAAAAGGAAGAAAAACACACACTGACACCGGCTGAAAACTGTGCCGGGAAAACCCAGATGTTCAGGACGTGTATTAAAAAAACACTCCACCCCCACTTTAAAATCAGGTCACTGCAGATTGCACCCCCCCGACCCTCCCCGCTGCAGGACAGAGGGAATGTGCAACACTGGGACTTGGCTCTGAGTGAGGACCGAGCCCCTGTCTTTCTGCTCTCCTTGGTGTGGAGTTGGAGTTGATGAACGCGCTGCCCCTTGCCTGGCTTTCCCCTCCTGTACCATTTCCCCTGGGTCTGACCAGCCGAGAGGGGTGACGCGGCCCAGCTTGCCCCCAGGCAGCTCCAGGGAACGGAAATCATCTGGCAAGTTACGTCAGAGTCACCCTGCTCACCTGAGGATAGGCCAGTCTCACGTTCAAGCTGTGAGACACAAACCTAGAACGACCCGCACTCTCCGACGAGACGCGAATTCCCTCCTCATCAGCGCTGAGGCTCCTCCTCACCACTCGGTGCGTGGAGCCTGATGTCCAGAAATACTCTTTCTTGGCTGTTTCTGGGGAAAATGAGGTGCCCCCTTGTCCTAGCTGCTAGTGATGGCAGAGGACCCATGTGTGAGGAGCTGGGGGCAGTGCCGTGCACGGCACCGAGGGCGGTGCTGCCCCCTGGAAATGAGACCAGAGACCAGCCGGCCACGTGAAGGAACATTCCTACCCGTGGGCAGGCGGCGGGAGAAATGAACGACTCCAGCTGGCCAAGACGGCCAGGGGAACCCAGACCTGGTGATGGCGGCCGGCTGGTTGGCTCCGTCATGCAGTACAGCACTGAGGGTTCATGACTAGGGTAAGCACCTTTAATACAGGTGGATACGAGTCTGCCCCACACTCCCGCCGCCTTTGGCTGAGGGAGACCAATATGAATTTAAAAACGGGTCTGTGTAGCCAGGCAGGGGCTGGCTCCTGGATTTCTCCCTGTGAATGCAGGCAGCTTCCAGGGGACTGTGCCAAGAATATCTGGGAGTGGGGGGAGAGAAGAAAGACAGGAGGCTACCTGGGAGCAGAGGGCTGCAGAGCAATTAACGGGGCAGGCAGAAATCTGCTGACCCGGGCGCCATCACTGGGCAAAGCCTCATTATGGGGCTTCTGCAAGGCCTGGGAGCCAGTTTCGCCGCTACCCCTCTATGCACAGGCTGTGGGAATCCTGCGCGGGGCTCCCCGGGCACAGAGGGAAAGCAGAGACCATTGGCCTTGGGGACACATACCAGGGCAAGGAGGGAGAAAGAAAGAGAAAGAAAGGAAGGAAGCAGCGTGGTCCCACAGCACTCCCGGGCTCAGGCCAGCCGGGAGCCCCACGGGACGGTCTATCTCCAGCCCAAGAAACGCAGCAGGAACAAGAAGATGTAGACGATGTCCACGTAGATCTCCACGGCGCCGAAGACGTACTCCTCGGGGCTGAGGGCGTATTGCCGGTTCCCTACCAACAGCTGGGTGTCGTAGGCCAGGAACTGGGGGTGGGGACCAGAGACAGGGCGACGGGTCAGCCTCGCCGCACGAGAACCTCCACCCCGCACGACTCCTCCCCCCCACCCACCCACCCCGAACGCGGCCAACGCAGCAGCCCGTGTAGAAAGCTCCTGGCTCAGTTGGGACAGGGGGCAGTGGGGTCCCGTGGGGGGGAGACACATGGCCGAGGAAGAGCATGCTGCTGGTTGGGGGGGTGGGAGGGCGAGACACAGAGCTGGGAGGGGCGACATGGCTGGGAGCACACTGCTTGAGGGGGGAAATGGATGGGAGGGCACATTGCCTGAGGGGAGGCAAACATTACTAGGAGGGGTACTTGGGGGGGACAGAAGGCAGGGGGGTGCACTGATGGGGCTAGGGGGAGAAGCAGACTGCCGGGGGAACAGATGGGGGAGCTGCTTGAGGGGAGACACACATGGCCAGAGGGGCGCTGCCGGGAGCTGGGGACTAACCCTGTCTGTTCTTTCAGGCCCACCCCATCCCGTTGGCCCAAGCCCAGACGTGCACCTGGCTCCGCCCCGCCTGTATTTGACAATTTGTGTCAGTTTGCTGCAGATCTGCAGCTTCGCTTCTGCCACATCGCAGACTGCACGCTGAAGGGCCTGGCCAGTGCTGCCCCACAGGCCAGTGCCTGGGGGCCATGGCCCCTTCCTACCCCCCCACCCGCCCGCCCGCCCGCCGGTCCGCCACCGACAGAGGGCAAGTGACGTTACTCACCAGGGTGAAGACGATCGCAACGATGGCTGCGAACACCATGTGGACCCAGTGAATCTGCAAGAAAGAGGGAAGGAAGGTTGCTCTGAGCCGGCGTTCAGAGTCCAGAGGCTACTGCGGGGCTGGAGAAAAACTGTTCAGAACCCAGGGCATACCTTTGCCCACCCCCCACAATGCAGCCCCCTCTGGTGGGGAGCCTGGCAGCTGCTGGCTAACATCCTACCTCTTGCAAAACATCCCAAGGGATTTTTGAAGAGGCTACAGGTTGTCAGGACTCTTGGGTTCGCGTGTCCTCCGAAAGCACCTCCAGCCACACAGCGCCCTTGGGCACCAACCCCCCTGAGCCGCCCACACTTCACTCAGATGTAACAGGGGTTTCTTGGGAGGCCTCCCATCTGGGCACCCCCAGGACTAACCCTGCTCAGCCCTGGAAGTGTGGCAAGGTGCTAGGTAGGTCTCTTTTGTTTGCGATCCAGGAGCCGCGGCTGCAGGATGGGGTGAAGAACGGATTATCTGATTTTAGCCTCTCCCAAATACCGTGTCTGCAGCACAGCTGCCTTTTACGGGGCCCGAATCTCCCAGGCAATACTTCCGCGGTCAACAACACACGCACCGACATCCCCGGCCTAAATGCGAGCCATTGCCAAGTGCATTTGGCTCAGGGACAGAGATTCGCTTTCCTACAAGATGCTGAAGTGGGGCCAATTTGGGAGACAAAGTTTCGGTAACTTCATTCGCCCCCTGCCCAGAATCTGATATGAGAAGGGATGAAATCTCTCCACTGCCGACTGTCGATCTGTCATGATTAGGTTTCAGAGTTAACAGCTCCCCTCTGGAAATGGGACAGGTCGCCCTGCTGTCAGAGCTACTCTTTCAGGCTCTCTGCAGACTCAGGCAGGCCACATGTGCCATGCAGAAACATTAAGCCCTGCTGACATGCACGGGGCCTGCAATGGGCAGAGTCCTAGTCTGTACCTGAGTGGGTCTCCCCCAGTCCCTGCGTTACAAGGAGCAGCCACTACTCACGTATTGGTAGTAGAGGACAGTGGTGGTCACTATCGATGTCAGAATGAGAACCATCCCCAGGACACAGAAGAGTCCGGTACATGATATGAAATCCACCTGCCAACGGGATGGAGCTAGTCACGGAGGATAGCGGAATACAGCTGTCCCGCTGCACCAGGATGGGCGGATTTAAATCAAAGCCATTTCAATCACCAATTTCAATCACGGTTTAAATCAGCAAGTTGATTGAAATCATCGTTTTTAATCGTGATTTGCATTGGTACTTTGCAGTTATTATCCTAAAGAAAATCTCTCACCGCTTGAAAATCATTAAAACACGTAGATTTGCAACTCAGTAGAGCCTTTACACTACATTGGGTGCTTCTCTTTGCTAGCCAGGAGCTGCACTATATCTATACGCATCTATTTAAGCACTTACTTAGTGTAACTTTTTACCAGATAATTATTTTGGGATGTGTCAAGCTCTGTTTGGATGGAAATTCAAACAAACAATTAAAAATGTAGAAAAACAGTGAATTTTTTCTCATTAAATAAACCTACTTTAAATGTGCTGGATACATAAGAAAAAACATTTATCAAAAAGGTTTTGCACTCAAAACTAACAGATTTATTCAATAAAAGAAGTACTGTCTGTAGCTCGTGAAATTAACTGATTGTTTCTAGTCAGGATTTTAGATCTAGTACATCTCGTCTTCTAACAATTCAGAGATTGGAAGAGGAAAAACTGTCCTCCTTTTTCACTCCCCCGTTGGCTTCTTAACTTTGAATGCACTGAGCTAGTTAAATAAACTGAAACGGAGAAAATAATCTCTCTGCAACTGCAGTAGAGGTTACTACTGTCAAAAGATGGCTTAGCCCTTCAACAAACTCTGGCTACAGGAGCTTAGCCAGGGATTTCCACCAGTTCCCTGGTGTGACTTTCTTTAAAAGTTGGCAGGAAATATGTGCTGCTTAATGTTCTTTGCATTAAATTTAAATTACCTCAATAGATTATAAATTGATGTCGGAAATTGTCAATTTCAAATTTAATTTTAAATAGGGGTTTTTTTAAAAAACAAACAAACCTGGATTTAATTTTTAAATGATTTAAAAGCCCCCCCTGGATTTTTATCTCCCCTGCATGGCACTGGGCTTCCCCCGCGGGAGGTGCCGGAGCCAGGGGCAGCCTGGGGGACGTCTGTTCCCCATAGCAGCAAAGATCAGATGCGTCGGCTCTTCCCTGAGGGAGGCGACGCAGCAGGGAGGCATGTAGGCCACTTCGCTGCCCAGCTGGGATGCAGAAAGGCTGGGGATCGGCCACCATGCCGGAAGGAAGGGTTGCCCCAAAGCGCCACCCCTGCAGGGTCACTGCGCCAGCTCTCTATGGTCACTGCATGAGATCCAGGTTCGATTCCTGCTCTGTCAGTCCCAGAGCTGGGCGGAGGCAGCGTGTCCCCCCAGGGGAAGAGGCTCTCTGCCTCCCAGCACCCCACTCTGGATGATGCAGCATCTGACTGTGTCTAGTCCCAGCCTATGACGTAGCGTCTGAACCCCCTTCCCCTCCAGTCGCCGCTGACCCCTGCCAGGCAGGGAACCCCTGGACGCTCACCTTGGTCTGGAGGCAGAAGATGGTGACAATTATGGCCACGACAGCAGTGATCCCCATAGCGCTCAGGACAGCCTTGGTGTCGTATGTGCTGCAAACCAAGGGTTAAAGGGGGTTTGGTTTAAAGCCATTGACAATTATTTCCCAATTCACCCTCCACATGTAAACGGGAGCTCCGAAATGGGGCTGGCTCCCCAGCAGCACAATCCAGGGGGTGGCAACCAGGGGGACATTCAGACACCGCCCTGCTGGGCCCTACAGAAAAGCCCTCACCGGCAGCCTGCAATTCTGCGACTCGCCCCCGATCGGCGCCTGTTTGAGTCCCAGCTCCAGGGCGACAAAGCGAGAGGGGATTCCTTCCAAAGCTAGAGACCCTGGTGCCAACGGGCCTGGCTTCCCTTTCCGGCCGAGCCACCATCCCCGCCCAGGGCTAGCGACCCAAATACGGCAGGACCAGACCTTGCGTGAAGACCTGCCTCTGACACCGGCTGCCTCTATTTTCACCACCTGTACTGAAAGACATCCCTAAACACACCCGCCTTGTCGCTCCAGTTACCAGTCAACAGAAGGGGCAGACGCCCAGGAGATGTTCCATTTGCCCCATTTGCAATGGCTCTAGGCAGGGGCACGGCCAAGCAGATAGGTGGTGCCCCATTCATTGCAGAACATACAGGGACAGGCCCTCCCGCTATTCTAGGGAACTGCCCAAGAGCTGAGATGAAGAGGCCAAGCTGCGGATTGTGAAAGGGGAATTAAAACAAAACCTTTCCTCTCCCACTACTTTAAATCCATTCCAAATCAGAACTCAACTCTACAAGCAAACTTAGACGGGATCTGTCGTCTCACCCAAAGTCCTTCCCTCGGTTATCTGCCAAGGCCTGCGCATGAGGAGCTGCTGGTGAGAATCTGCGACGTAGCTACCACGGGACGTGGGGCATGCGATGGCGGGGGAGGCAGGCAGAGGTGCTTCTTCCATTAGCGTGAGAGAAATGTAGGGCCGGAAGGGACCTGAAGAGATCATCTAGTCCATCCCCACGCTGAGGCAGGACCAAGGAAACCCAGACCATCCCCGAACAGTGTTTGTCCAGCCTGCTCTTAAAAACTTCCCTAGATGGGGATCCCGCAACCTCCTTAGGTCACCTGTCCCAGAGCTTAATTAGCCTTCCAGTTAGAAAGCTTTCCCCAATATCCAACTTAACTCTCCCTCGCTGCAGACTAAGTAGATTCCTTCTTTCCTACCCTGCGTGGACATGGAGGATTGATCACGGTCCTCTTTATAACAGCTCTTCACATACTTGAAAGATTTATTATGCCCTGCCTCAGCCTTCTCTTTTCCAGACTAACCACATCAATTCTTTCTGCCTTTCCTCATACGTCAGGTTTTCTAAACCTCTGATCATTTTTGTCGCTCCCCTCTGCACTGCCTCCCGGTTTGTTCACACCTTCTTAAAGTATGACGCCCAGTACCACACACAGTTCTCCAGCAGAGGCCTGCCAAGAGCCGAGCAGAGTGGGACAATCACCTCCCGTGTCTGGCACTTCTGTTAATACGCCCCACGATGTGATTTGCCTCTCTCACAACATCACGCAGACTCTTTCAATTTCCGATCCACTAGAAGCCCCAGATCCGTTTCAGCAGTATGGCCGCCTAGCCAGTTATTCCGTTTTGGCATTGTGCATTCGATGTTCCCTTTCTCAGGGCCAGCATTCGACACCTGTCTTCATTGAAATTATGATTGATTTCAGGACAACTTATCGAGATCATTTTGAATTCTAATCCTGCCCTCCAAAGGGCTCCCAAGCCCTCCCGACTTGGTGCCACCTGCCAATTTTATAAGCACTCCCCACTCCATTATCCAAGCTCTGAATGAAAATCTGAAGTAGCGCTGGAACCAGGACAGACCACAGCACGAGCCAGGCAGCCTGTCCTCCCAGTGTGACAGCAAACCATTGATCATGGAAGCCGCGTTAGAAGGGACCAAGGCCCAGGTTCTAGTCTGACCCCCTGCCAAGATGCAGCATTTGTTGCATCTAAACCAGCTTCCTTTTGAAAACTTGCAGTGAAGGAGCGTCCACAACCGCCCTACACTGCCTGGTCCACTGGCCAACTGTTCTTGCACTGATCTTTGAGGACAGTCTTTCAACCAGTTGTGAACCAACCTTGGAGTAATTTCACCTAGGCCATATTTTCCTCATCTGCTTAGGAGACTGTTACCAGTGCCAACAGTTTTACTGAAGTCCAGACAGATTGTGCGTCTATTGCTTTTCCTCGTCCACTGGGCTGATAACCCCATCCAGCAAGGAAATTGAGTTTGTTTGTGGCGATTTGTGCTTGACAAATCCAAGCTGGCTATTCCTGATGGCCCTATTGTTCTCAAGGGGCTTACAAATTGATTGTTCAACACCAGGAAAGCTTCTGGAACAAATTATTAAAGTTAGCCTGACTAGTTTACAACTCCCCAGGTCCTCCTGCTTCCCTTTTTTGAAGATAGGTACTATGTTTGCCCTTCTCCAGTCCTCTGGGACCTCACCTGTCCTCAGAGACCATCACGAATGGCTCTGAGATTGCTTCAGCTAGTTTCTTCAGTACCCTAGGGCCATGGTCATCATCAGTTCCTGCCAGGTTTTTAACTGGTTTGTTCCCTATCCTGGCCCAAGATCCTGCCCTGTTGTTAACATTGTATGAATATCTGTTCACAGTGAATCTTTGTCTTGAAGACTGACGCAAAATAGACATTAAACACCTCAGCTGTCTTCTCTCCTTTCCCTTAACAGACTTACACTTTCCTTCGTCTCTCTCTTTCCAGGTATAACTCATTTTGTGCCTTAGCCTTTCTGGATTTGGTCCCGCCATGCTTGTGCTATTACTTTATACTCCTCCTTAGCAATTTGTCCTTGTTTCTACTTTTTATCAGATTCCTTTTTGATTTTCAGGTCACTAAAGGGCTCCTGCAGGAGCCAAACTGGTCTTTTATTCTTCCTACCTTTCCTTCGCAGCAGGATAGTTCGCTGTTGTGCCTTTAATAGTTTATCTTTTTAGAGACTCCGTTTAATTCCTTCCCCTGGGACCTTACCTCCGCTTCTCTGGGTTTGTTAAAGTCTGCTTTCTCAAGGGCCATTGTCCTCATGCTGCTTCTCTGGCACCTTCCTTTCCTTAGACTCATGAAATCCATCATCTCATGATCACTGTCACTCACGTTGTCTTCCAACTCTCAACCAATTCCTTGCTGCTAGCGAGACCCACATCGGTAGCAACCCCCTAGGGACATCCTCCACCATTCCGAACAAAAAATGCTCCCAGCCCATTCCAAGAACTTGCTGGACCGTGGATGACCTGTTGTATTGTTGCTCTGGGTAGCTAAAGTCCCATTATTGCCACAGCCTCTGCTTTGCATACCTCAATTATTTGTTGTAAGAAAACAGCAGCATCCAATTTCTCCTGATCTGGGGGCCTGCAGTAACCCTACTATGGCAGCACCCTCGTTTGTCCCCTTCATCTCCCTGCCAAAGACTTTTAACAAAAATGTCTCTCACTTCTCTCCAGAGCTCAGCACCAGTGTGCACATTCCTGATCTAGAACGCAATGCCTCCTCCCTTTCCCCCTGCCGTCCTTCCTGACCAAGAGATCCCCTCTGTACCAATATTCCCACCTTAAGATTTATATCGGGATGCCAATTAAGTCATAATTCTTTCTGGTCTGCCAGTGGATTCCCCATACCCTTTGCTTTAGTGTATAGACAGCTAAGATGCATGACAGATTGTCCCACTGTTTTCCCTCTGGCCTCTCCAGTGGCCCTCTGTCAACATCCCACATCCACCCTTTATGCGGATTTCTGCCCTTTATGCAGGTCACAAGGTGGGAAGGCAAAGCAGGAGTCTTCAAAGGGGACACTGAGTGTGGTCTTGGCAGATAACAGAAGAAGAACCTGCTTTGATCTCCATTTCAAGTCTGCAGAGAGGGCTGTTCTGAGATTGGACTCCCAGGACCTTTCTGAGATTAATTTACTACCAAAAAGGTCTCCATTCATTTTCAAGAGGGGGGTTGTCTGTTCCCTGGGATGCTGGTGGCCTGCTGGACATGTACTTCACACCCTGCCCCTGCGGGCGACAGGTGAGCTCAGGAAAGCTGGAGGAGGGAAAGGGCTAAAAGTGGGTTTCTCCGGCCAGTACCTGGCGATGGTTCCCGCCATGAACGCCATGGCCAGCGTCTGCAGCAAAGGAAAGGAAAAGGTGCAATTAGCTAAAGAACCAGCCCCAGGGAAGGATCAAAGCCCTCCTGTCGGGGAGGGAACGACCTCCCGGGGCCACACAGAGACAGGGGGATTCAAGGCAGGAGGCACTAAGGTGCCCATGGCCTCAGAGGTGTGTTTTAGCCACAGGTGTGACCCTGAGGTAGGAGAGGGCCCATGAAATACACCCACACACCAGCCAACATAGCCTTCCCTTTTCCATCCACTCCCCCCATTTCACCCCCCCCCCCAACCCGGCCCCGCAGCGTCACTTACGAAGATGCTCAGCAGGATGATGTTCCAGGGGAAGCGTCTCCTGGGGGAAGGCAGCAAACACAAAGGTCAGGGCGCCGGTGGTCAGAGTCCAGGGCGCTGCGCTGCGGGGGGACCCGAGGGGGTCGGGGTTTCTGGGGTGAGCTCATTGTGAGTGCAATATTATGGCCCAATGAGATTGCAGGGCTTGGGGGGGGGAACCCATGACAATCAACCCTCCAGCTGGGGTGGGCAGCATCCCCGGATGGATGGGAACCACCCCTGGGGCGCAGCCTCATCTCATCGCCCCTGGGGGATGGAGCCAGAACCTGCTCGGACCTCGACCCTCCTGCCCCAGACACTCCCCTCACCCCGCCCCATTGCCAGGTGCCCAGGGGACTCTGAGCCAGAGCGGGGGCTGGGAGGGAGGGGCCGCGCTCTCTGCTCCCCGGCGCCGATGGAGACACTCACCTGGGCCCCTTGCAGCAGGCCAGCAACAGGTAGGTGACCAGGAACACAGCGCTGGGGAGGGAAAGAGAGACAGACGTCAGAGCCGTTCCCTGCCCCCGCTGCCCAACGAGCTCTGCCCTGCGGGCCAGATGCCGCACGCTGCCCTTCGCCTGCACCTGAGGATCTCAAAGTCCCTGGCGTTCACGCCTTACATTTCTCATAGAGCCCGGGGGTAGGGAAGCGTTATCCCCATGACAGAGGGGAAACTGAGGCACAGAGCAGCGGTGAGGCCACATGGTGGGTCAGTGTCAGAGATGGTATGAGCAGACACGTCCTAGCCCGAGAACAGATAACCAGCAGCGACCCCTGAGTCCTGAAGTCCTGTCTCTGCTATAGCAGGCAGCTCCACCACATTGTCTCCCCCTACCACATAACACAGACCCTCTCTTCCCCCAATCATCCCAGTAGCTCTTCTCTGCACCGGGTCCAGTTTGAATTCCTTTCTCCTGAACATGGGTGACCGCAGCTGTACGCAGGATCCAGACGAGGCCTCACCCGTGCCTTGCGTAAGGACATTAATGCGTCTCTCTCTCTCTCCTGGAAAGGCCTCGCCTGATACACCCTGGATCACATTTGCCCGTTTTCACGGCGACACCACATCGGTAGCTCACAGTCATCCTACACCCCACATCTTTCTCCACCTCTGCCATCCCCAACTGATGGGCCCCCAGTTTACAGCAGACATTCTTCTTGTTCTCCAAACACCTGCCCTGCCATTATAAAATTTCATCCCCTTTCCATTTCTCAAGTCTGCGGGTCATCCAATTTCTCCCGCAGGATATTCTGACCCTCCTCCGTACTGACGCCGCCTCCCAACGTCGCGGCATCAGCCAACTTCATTAGCCCACTCCTTTTTGTGCCAAAGCCACCAATGAAAATATTAAGCAAGACTGATTGCAAGGCAGACCCAGGAAGAACTCCACTAGTGACCTCCCTCAGGCCTGATGGGTTGTGCTGAAAGGATTATGCCTCATAGCCAGCTCCTTCGCTGCCTTCCAATTCCTGTATTACTCCTCACTGTCTCCATCTTGACTGACGAGTTCCCACATGGTAGTGTATTGAAGGCTGCACCGAAATCCAGACAGGCAGATCTGCCACATTCCCTTGTCGAGAGAATCAGTTCTCTTACCAAAGAAAGAGACCAGGCTCACCTGGCCCGACCTTATCCCCTCTTCCATTTACCTCCACATCTTGGATTATTCTTCCCTTCAAAATTTGTTCTCCAGCCTGGCCTACTATTGAGGTCAGGCTCACGAGTCCACGGATGTCTGAATCGTCTTCCCCCACCGCATTCTCCAATCATGTGGTTCAACCCCCAATTTGACAGACTAATTAAAAATCCTTGCTAACGGACTTGCCATGTCATGACCTGAATTGATACTGTGACGTGACCCAGTTACTATTGCTTCAAGAAGCAGGATAGATCTTGGGCAGCCGTTCTCAGCTGCAACGCTGCATTAACAGAGTTTTTTGTGCTTGATTTCCTTGGTTTTTTCCCCTCCGAGAAAGTGAGCTGTGATTAGCTCACCCTACAGACAGGCTCCCAGCACTGGCCTCTCACTGCCCATGCCACCAGGGGCTGGAGGCAGTGCCAACAGAGCCACTTCTGTCTCTGGCGTGGGGCATCAGCGCCTCGTGGCACTCAGCAGGGAGCCGGGCGGCCCACTGAGATTGGCGGGGACTCTGCCAGGTCTCCCAGGGCAGCACAAGGGCCCAGCCATCGGGGCAGGTCGGCCCCGGCAGCGGGTGAGCAGGCAGGGCCGTTGTCCCAGGCAGCACCGCTCCAAGGGCTGGGTGATACTTACTAAGAGGCGTAGTACACGGTAACGTTCCACTGCACAAAGCTGCGGACGGGGGAGCTGCGCAGAGGGAGGAGAGCGTGAGATTGGCCCCTGGGTTCACCTCGGAGGCAGAGGGCACAAGGCCCCTTCTCTTTGCCCCACCCCGGGGTTCCCACCCCCCAGTGTTCACGGCCCGGGCCCTAGAGAGCAGCAGACTGATCTCAGGGACGGCTGGGAAGATGAGCAGGGAGTGTCTCGCATCACCCCCAGGCCATTGTCTGCCCCTCCTCCCCACAGCGCAGACCAGCTGCAGAGTCCCCAGCCCAGGAGCAAGGACAGGGCTTCAATCCAGCACCGATTTGTGCCCAACTCCCTGGACAGACCTGCCAGGATCTGTCCAGCCTCCTGCCAAGACCAAGGCAGGGTCACCCCCCACAGCCCGTCCCACAGGGCTGCTTCCAGCCCGGCTTTAAACAGCCCCGGGGGCAGGGGTCCCCCCAGCCCTTGTGAGATGGTGCCTGTCTCCTTGAGCCCCCGGCAAGGCTCAGCCCCTCCCCTCAGCGGGGAACGGGGCCCCCGGGCAGAAGCCTTCGTTCCTCCGGAGTGTCCCTGTGACGTCCCAGCTCCTGGGGCCCCACGGAGGAAGGACCAGCCCCCTGGGCCAGCAGCAGCTGGGGGGGTGAGGGCAGGGGCCCTGGGGAAGGTGGGACTCACACGAAGGTGAAGACAGCGACGATGCCCACAGTCACCAGCAGCTGGACGGAGATGATGGTGTAGACCTGAGAGAGACAGGGACAGAGGGGTCAGCCGTGGGCACAGCCCCGCAATGCAGACAGGGACAGAAGAGTCAGCCGTGGGCACCAGCCCTACCCCTCCCCTGCACAGACACGCCATTGCCCCCAGGGCTCTCACGCCCGTTCCTGCTGGACTCCGCACCAGCGCACAGCAGCGCCTCCAAGGGCGGCCGGGCCGGGCCGGGCCGTGGAAATCAAAGCTCTCGTAGCCCTAGAGCTGGTCCCTCCGGGGCGGGCAGCGGGGTGGAGCTAGCCCTGCTGCAAACCCCACTGGGGGCTCCCGCTGAGGCACGGGCTCTGGGTGCCTTGCCAGGAGAGTGTGGGGAGGGGCCCGGTAGCCCAGTCCGAGCCCCCTTGCTGCTGGCCTCACCACGCAGACATACCAGCCACAGACCCCCGCATATCCGACCCCAGGCTCGCCTCAGCCTGCTTCTCCCCACCCGCTCTCCACCTCTGGGTCGCCCCCACCACCACACCCCCAGGGACCACGCAGCCTGGCTCCCTCCACAGTGACCTTGCGGATGAAGGCGTGTCGCACTCTCCTGTCGTCCCAGTCGACGGCCCTGACGACGTTGTCCCCCGAGCTAGTGATGACGTAGCACCCCGCTGCCGGGAGAACAGTGTCCCCTGGGGGAACACAAGAGGGTGCAGGGAGCCTTCAGTGCCCACCCACTGGCATGTCTGGGGGCATCGGCTCTCTCCAGGCCGCTGCTGACAGGGCTGGAGTCCAGGGGCTGCTCTGCCCGAGCATCAAGTCCCCCCCCGACCACCTCTCCCTGGGAAGGGGCTGCCCCATGGGATGTCCCACCCCAACGGCCCATCGGCACTAGCTGGGGTCTTGCTGACACCCAGGCCAAGAGGGCTGGGTTCAGGCCAGAGATGCCGGCCTGGCACATGGCAGGGTGAGGCCGAGTGTGCATTGGGCGCAGGGAGGTCACCACCTGGTGGCACTGACCCTGGTAGGTGGATGGCACAGACAGTTCCCCGCAGGGCAGCCCTTGTCCCCTGGATCAGCTCCCATCCAGCTCAGGGCCTTTCCCCAATTTCCTCTCCCAAGCCCTGCGGTTTCTGAGGCTGCCCCACAATCTCGCCAGCTCCGTGGGCTGAGGTTAGCAGACCCCACTGCCACAGGCTATTGGGACTGGCCGGGGCACAGCTCGGCCCAGCTTGGAGGTGACGGGACCGGAGATTGGAATAATTTGCCTCTTACCAGGACGTCTCCTCTCGATCGGATCTGGGGGAGCGACAGATCACAGGGGTCACAGAGATCCCTCCCCTACCTCTACACACCCAGGCCAGGGTCCTGCCAAGCCTGAGACACCGTAACCATTTCACTGCCCAGTCAGAGACCCCCTACCCCACCCCACTTCTCTGCCTTGCATCATTCCTCACTCCCTGCCCTCTGGCCCCACATGGGCACAGCCACCCCGACGGCCTGTCTGGCCCCATCCCCTGAGAGCAGAATCCAGCCCACGGTTACTCGCTTGGCCCCTGGGGTGACCTGCCTCTGTGCAGAACAGGGCCCAAGAACCACTGGAACCAGGTTCGGACCCTCGTCTCTTTCAGCTCCTGGAGGGCCCAGTGGGTTTTCTCTGATCGCAGAAGCTGTTCGCGGGTCCCTGTTTGCAGCCCTCTAAGCTCATAAGATGCACCCCCCGTGAATGCTCAGCTCACCTGAGTCCATCGGGAGTGCTGTCATGGGGGGCACCGGGCCAGGGTAGGGGTAGCCCCCTGAGGGAACATAGCCTCCGGGCTGTGGGTAGCCCCCGGCATAGGGTGCAGGCTGTGGATAGCCCCCGGGATAGCCTAAGGGCTGCGGGTGAGCCCCAGGATAGGGTGCAGGCTGCGGGTAGCCCCCGGCACGGGGTGCAGGCTGCGGCAGGATGAGGGGGCTCACGTCGCTATAGGGTGGGGGATCACTGGGATACGACATGGTGCCTCCACAAGGGTCAGCCTCTCTCCCGCTGCACCTGAACAGGAGAGAAAAACCCACCGTTATGGTCTCTGCTCAGTGCCTGGATCCTCCGCCGCAATACCTTGCACTTGAGACTCCTTCGCTCCATGCTTGGAGTCCAGCTCAGTGCAGATCCACCTGGGAGAAACCCCCTTCCAAGATACTGAGGGCAATATTTCTGCCTGGCCAAGAGGAGAGACCCAGTGCAAAGCATTTGCCGGTAACCACGGGGTCAGTCCAAAGGCTGGGTCTGAAAAGCCAACGATCAACTAATTCATCCTCCCCCAGGGCCCCGGATCGAAAATGCCCCCCAGTCCTTCCGGGGTTCAGATCAAGTGATCTCTGAAGGCAGGGCCAGGGCAGCACCTCGGCACCGTCACAGCCAGAGAGCCAGGGCTAGGGCAGACAGGAGCAGGGAGCCAGCTCACAGGAGCGCGTATGAAAGGCCCCGAATCCCTGCCGCCGGCTTCATGTCCTGACAGGCCAGGAGCCCTTTAAACCCCTCTCCCCGCAGCAGGCTCACTGCAGCCAGACAGAGACAGAGACGGCTTTTCCACAGGGGCCCGATCCCACGGCCATTAAAACCCAGGGCAGCCTTGGGAGCAGGATGGGGCTCCGCCCTAAGCCGGAATCCCAGCTGGTACATTGCAGCAGCTGTGGGCCATGGGGTGTCATTCCACTGCATCAAAGGGGGGGTTTCAGCAGCCCAGAGAGCAGGCTGCGGCTCTTCCTATATTCCATCGCACTTTGTCCCGAAGGGGCTCACACCAGGAGACTCAGGGCGAGCCAGAAAGATGGACAGCCCATGACCAGTCACCGAGCTGCCGAAAAGTTGGCCAGCGACAGAGGCTGCAGACGTTTGGATAACAAATCTGGTCCCGTTTTACACTAAGGTTCCATTTAAACAGGGCTAATAAATGAGTGATCAATCATTACAGACCCCGGCGGGTCAAGAGGTTGCGTATCCCCATCTGTATTATAACCATCCATGCGGCTCACGACTGTAAGACCATTACATCAGCTGTTCCTATGGACTCTCCCTTTATGAAGGGAACCTGAACGGAAAGCGGGACCCAGATTCCACCCATGGCAGTCCAGGGTTTGGAGACCCACCCCGCAGTCATGCAGCTGGGAGAGCTCTGAGGACTGCTGGACAATCCACGGTTGGATCCTCCAGGGAGTTTGCCGTGTACTGACTAGAGGCTGGCAGCCGTGACCCCACGTCACCAGGGGGGTTGGGATCATTGAGCTGGGGGCTCTGCCTTCGTGAAAGGCCGAATGGGGGGATCTCTGGTTGTTCCCCCAAAGTCGCTGACCCTGCAGCGGTTACTCGGGCAGGGCTCCCACAGCCCTGCGCTGGCACAGGACGGGCACTGTGAGGCCTTGCGGGAAAAGCCCGGCGGAGCTGGCGCGGGACGGGCGGGGGGGGCCCCGGCGGAGCTGGCGCGGGACGGGCGGGGGCCAGCTCCCAGCCGCACAAGCGAAGCCTGGTTCGGCCTCCCCAAGACGGAATCTCTCCGCACGCTCTGCCCAGGGCCGGAGGCGGCCTCCACCTTTGCCTGGCAGGGACCCGGGGTTATTTCTTGGTGCCTCTCCCGGGAGGATCCCACCCCGGGGCTGCTGCCTTGGGACACCCAGCCTCGGGAGAGCCCCACGGCACCGCACCCCAACAGCGGCCGCGCGGGGACTGCAGTGGCATCGGGGCAAGGACCTAGCCCTACCCAATGCGCCCGGCCCCGGCGGAGGCGGCAGGTCCCGACACGGGGCGGCTCAGCGCTGGGGCCCGGGGGCGTGTGAACCCGCAGACCCCCTTACTTGTTCTGCAGGGGGGCTGGCTTCTCCCCGCTCGGGAACGCTCCGGTCTCACTCCGGATCCGGGGGCATGCCCGATCCTCCAAACAGTGCCCTGCCGCGACTCCGAACCGAAACCGAAACGCGTTTGTTTTCTGGCGCTGGCGCCTCCTCCCACCCCCCGCTTGCCGGCGAGGCGCCGCTCCGGTTTGCGATTGGCCCCGGCCCTGCCCGTCCGAGGCCGGCTGTCTCGGCTCCTCCCCTCACTCCTAATTCGGCGGGCACGCGGGGCGGACCGATCTGGAGTCGGACCCGGCGCCCCTCCCTGGTGGCCGCCCCAGCTGCAATGCTTCTGGAGCCGCCCTCGGGGCTCAAACCGCAGCTCCAGGAGCTAGGCAGGTCCGGGTGGGGCTGAACCCCCCCCCGCTGGGAAACTTGGCATTGCCCCCAGGCTCCAGGAGGCACACAAAGCGGTGCAGAGCACAGCAGAGATGCGCCCACGCTCTTCCAGACACCGCCCTCCCCTTACAACTGCCACAAGCCAGGCCCTATGCCCAATGCCCACAGCCCAAACGAATGCACTGCGGTGCCACGGCCTGCTAAAACCTGAGGGCAACCAGCACCAGGCTGCCTGCTCCGTCCCCCCTGTTTGGATCTCACAAAGAGACACGTCGGAGGAGACCAGGGTCCCCCAGATAATGGGCTTCAATCCTCTATGGACCAGAGCACCTGGGTGCTGATGGCAGGCCTTGGTCCACAACTCCTCCCTCAGTAGGTTCCTCCCAGGGTCTGCCCCAGGCGGTTTCCTCTGCATGCCTCGGTGGAACAACGCGTTCAGCTTCCAGCTGGTGCATCAGGGATGGACTGGTCAGGTTGGTGGTGGGTGTTCTTCTGGATCTGAGGTTTCAGATGCCCCCCGAGGCTCATCCCACTGCAACACCAAAGGAGGGATGCACTCATTGACTAATCTTCCACAGGGGGAAACTCCGCCCGCCAAGGAACTGGAGGAGTCTCTATCAGGAGATGGAAGGGCAGCTGTGCAGTTTTCTCACAGGACAGGGCCGTTTCTTGCAGGACAGGGGCCGTTGCCACAGCTGTAGTACTGGGGACAAGCTGTCCAATTGCGGGTGTCAGTGGAGAACCTTGCTAGGCCCTCCTCAGACTGAATTTGTAGGCAGGAAGGCCTGATAACATCTAGGGTCTAGGGTTCCAGCCTTCCAAGCATCTGCAGACTTCTGCTTGCCCTAGAGTCCCAGGTTCCGTATCAAGATTTGGTCTCTAGGTTGTGGGGTTTGATCTCTGAGGTAGGTACCCTATCTGACTTTGTCGGACGCTGCTTTTCCTCACGGCTTCTGTTGCTATTTTATAGGCTGAGAGCACAGTTGAAAGAAAGAAGCTGGGTGGACACACTAGAGGTCGGTTTCAGGGCCAGCTCCGTCCGCAGAGGCGCCAAAGCACAAGTCCACAGGCCATCTAGCGTCAATCCCAAACATCAGACAACGAGGGGAACATCCAGCGGATCCATTCTTTGTGCACTTGTAGGCCCGTACTATACATCTGATATGCTGGCTTCCTCTGGGTTTTTAAATCAGGTTCAAAGTTGAATCAGGTCCCATGAAAGCTCTCCAGAGGGACTGGAGGACGTGGGGCTGGATTTCCTCTCCACTGGCCATCTGCAGGAGCACCTTGACCAAGTGGCTTTTGAAATCTCCTCCTGGATCTGAGCGGATTCTGCAGGGCAGTCCATAGAGAACAAAGAACTTTTCCCTTAATACGTGTGCAAGCGTGGTCGCTTTCTGGTGGTTGGTGGGAAAGGTCTGAGCCAATCGGATGAAGAGATCTGAATTAGTATGGGTCCAGTATGGTCACCGTCATTCACCAAGCTCTGAAAGTCCCTACGGACAAGATCCAGTGGTTCTGATAATGTTGACCAAAGAGCAGATGTTTTGGGCCAGGTTTTCCTTTGGATGTGCCATGAGTAAGCTTTGCAATTCTTCTCATCACCATGCCACACAAGGCCAATAGAATCTGGAGTTTGCTAAGTCAAGTGTCTTGTCCTCTGTAGGCATCTCATGTCTTCATGCAGAGAATGCCGGACAATCCTCTTAAATTTTACAGGGATCATCAACTTTCTTCAGGGCGGGGGACCCCTGACTTATGTGATGCAACAGGTTGCTTCTCAGGGTACGTTTACTCTTTTCCTATAAGCACAGAGGGGCATCTAGCCGAGAAGACTTCACTGATGACTTTAGCCTTCCCTTCTCCAGGGCAGAAAAGAAGTCCCTTAGGCTGGGTTCAGTATGTTCTGATTTGTTCTGCAGCAATGGAGAAGTCACATCTGACTTGGTGAAGCAGGCATAGGAGGTGAAGAGAGCTTCTGGAGGAGCTCCCAACTGGTCCACCACCCTCTCTGGGTTGGCAGATGTTTGTCGGATCCAGTGGGTGGCACAGAGCCCAGGGGCAGGAGTAGTTCTCCCGGAATCAGATGGGTCCTGCCCTGGTTGAGAACATTCAAGGCAGATGCTGGAGAACAATGACTATTAAGATCCTAAAGGACAGAGCATCCCTTAAAATGCAATGAGCAAAGTTACTGACAAAGCTTCTTTTTAAAGGATTCACAGACGTAATGGTGGACTTTGAATAGGAAGTTTCTTGACAACCCTTTTTTGCAGAAAATAAAGAAATAGTGACCTTACAACTTGATGGTGCTCTTGGAATGCTTCCCTTCCCCATAAAATAGGGATTATGATGGTACACATATACTGAATTATGACACAAATATAGAGATGAAGAATTGCTAAATGGTAATTTAAGAGCTTTGTTAATTATGCTTTAATAATTTATAATTATGGATAGGGAATAACTAGGCCAAGGCCTTTGCTTGACTTTGGCTGGCACAAGTGTTGTTTTGCCAAGATTTTTCTCTTTTAGAGATTTGCTTAAATGTTACTGCTGGCAGGACAGAGGTGATACGGTGTGTTGGAAGATTTTCAGTGAAAGGAAGAGTTCATTAGTATGATAAATACACAAACACATAATGCTAAAATGTCCCTTCTACTAGGAGAAATAAGGGCAAGAGGACATGAAAATTGCATAAACAGCAAAAGTTGTGTAAACTGAAGCTTGCACAGGCATATTGCACAGCTTATGTAAAGACAAAGGCTTAATGCAGACTGGAGAAAAAGTTAATGAATGTGCAATGTGGAAATGTATAAGAATCCAAGTGACAGAAGGGCTCCAAGCCAGTAAGAAGCTTTGTCACTAATTTTGCTCATTTCCCAACTGAAGGACCAAGGCTGAAGGACCAGTCTAAGGATCCAAAGGAGCAAAGACCATCACGAAGTACAAGAGAACCTCCTGGTACTCTGAGATTTGGTAACTTGGGCCCCTCCCTGTTCCATCATATTTGTTTATTGTCTGGCATAACTAGATATTCAGACCCAACAAGTGACAATAATTCTGCCCAAACACTTATAAAGGTGAAAATGGATTAAGCCTAAATTGGGTGGATGTGTGACTCAGTTTCCCACCTTACATTCCCAACTCAGGGCATCAGCATTATTTAGGCTAGGCCAGAGCTGCAGATTGAAGTCACAGGTGGACAATGGAAAGCAACATCGGTGCCACGTGGCATCAAGTCTGGCTGATGTTAGCACAGACATCAACGGGTTCTCATCTGTGTATACCAGAAACTTGGCTTCATGGAGGTAGTTGTGAAACTTGGACTCAAAAGGGACCACCATCACCCTCTCCTCTGACCTCCTGCATCTTGCAGGCCACAGAAGCTCGCCCACCCACCCATCCACTGCCACCTTGATTTCAGGAACTCCCATTTCTGGGGCTGTCCCCTGCACTGGATTAGATGGAGTCAGGTTTATGCCTTTCAATTCCGCTGGATGTTCTCTGCGGAGGGAATGACAGCGTGACAGTAGCTGGGCGGAGTTAATGGGCCATGTTCTATAGTTTACTGTGGTCCACAGGTCCCCTAGCAGAAAGAACAGCTGCCCTGCAATGGTTTTGTTTGGCTGGAGTATAGGGGTGTGTGTTTAGTGAATCAAATAATCCCATATGATGACTAGTGAGAGCTCGTGCCCCATCTTAAATCTCAAGGAACAAATAGTAACCAGTTTGTTGCCCCAGCTAATAATCATCGAAGCAATGGGCAGATTGAGGAGGGGTGGCCCAGTGGTTAGGACACTGGCTTAGTACTTGGGATGTTATTGAAATAACACGTCACAGGATCTTTTCCAGGGATAAGGCAACAAGCCACGTTTTTTATGAATACAGAAATTTGTTAAATAGTATCAGTGATGTAAATACCAAGAAAACAGTATCAACACTAACGTATCAAGATTGTGCTTTACTTAGTGAAATAGTATCAATATTGTAAATACTAGGAAAACAGCATCAACATTGTATCAAGGTTACAATTACCGAGATTCTTGTTAATAATAAAATAGTCTTTGTTGACACACGTTTTAATTGGTACTTTCAGTCACACACACACTGACAGGCATACACAGACAGACAAACATACATAGGGGTCTGCCTCACATATGTTGTAGGTACCAGCCTCTTGGTGCTCGTGGTAGTCATTGGCCAGGTGACTGTAGCGCGAGGGTGAGGAGCAAGGTTCTGCCGATGCGCATCGGTACTCCTGGCTAGTTGGTGATGTAGACCCGAACCTCCAGCCTTCATCTTTCGGTCCCATTTTATAGGGAAAAGACCCTATGTAAGTCTATGGGGTTTTGCTCTGTCATGCATTTAATGTGATCCTTAATCACCCACATTGTTGCAAGCCTGATCAGATTTTGTTCTTTGGAGTGGCTGGCCCTGAAGGTATCTGGGTGGACTCCTCTTCGGCCAGTTGAGTGGTTAAAGTTATTATCTTCGCTCCTTTCTTTTCCCCTCAAAGGCTTTAGGTGAGGCTGGTGTTTTCTTCCTCTGTTTCCACATCCCTTACTCAGACCAATTGTTTGATCAATCACTCTCCCTGTCTGCACCCACCTCAATTGCTCAGCCATTCACACTTCAATCACCCAGTGCCAACTCCTAGCTGAAGAATTCACATATTTTTGAAGCAAACATTTTTTCATTTTGCCAGTGTCTTTCACAATTAAGTTGATATATTACATTTCACAGTGTGGCTTCTCATACTTGAGATAGGGTTTTTAGAAATGTATTGAAGTGGGTAAAATTAACAGATAAATGGTCAGTGGAGTGGTTTTACAAACAATCTTAAAACAAATAGATTTATACAACATAAAGTGAACATTTCAAAGGGTAGAACAATCAGTCAGTCGAGGTTTTAGCTTTTGATTAAAGTTACAATGCATCAGGCTGAAGTGCCTCTTGGTAGAGGGGTGGAGTGTTTGTGGCTCTGTTATTCTTTCATGTATTTCATGAAAACAGGATTGGGCCAACAGGGAGAGCTCTGTTCGAGTCCCTGCGCCACCAGTCTTCCTCTGTCCTTCAGCAAGTCACCTAGCCCCAGTGGGTATGTGTGTATTGCACACGAAGCCCAGCTGTAAGCCCTCTCCCTGCTTCTGTCCACATCCAAGCCAGTTTGACTGGGGTCAGCAGGCCCTCAGGACCTGGGTCCTCGGGCCCTGCTAGGAAGGTGACTCAGAGCTCGGGTCCAAGCCCTGTCATTTTGCAGTGTGGAGGCAGTTCAAGCGCAGATCTGAGGCAGAAGGCTGGCGTAGCACAGCATGGACGCGTCAGCACGGCCGTGAGAGCCAAGGCCAACAAGCGTGAGCCTGGGTTTACAGTGCAGTGCCGCTGCTCCAGCGCAGCTGTGGAAACCCTGAGTCCATAAGCCCAGGTCTCCCACGTGCAGTGTAGACACAGCTTCCACCCTCCTGCTCTCGTCTGTACGATGGGGATAACAGCGCAGCTGCACAGGGGAGGCGTGAGGGTAAATGCATGGAAGCTTGGTGCTCAGATGCCAGCGGGACAGGGCTGTGGAAGTACCTAACGCAGGAATACACAGCCCACCCTACAATAGCCCTTTGGTGCTCACTATTCCTGCCTTTCGGATTAGACAGGCTATTTTGGCAAGGTTTCGCCCCAGATTTCACTGGCTGCAGCTGTCAAGCTACCCCCCAGGCAGACACATACAAGGCATACAGCAACCGGTGATGAGCAAATGTAGGAAGCCCCATTCTACTTAGAGGCCCAGCCATGAGTAACTAGCCTCTGCAGTGAACAGCCCAGACACCAGCCGTTTTGCAGTTGTTCAGCTGATGATTTTGCTCCAGCAGGTGTCATGTGTGATTGCCAAAGCCTCTGTTCAGTGCAGTGCGACACTCCCTGCGAGCACAAGCATGAGCAGGTCAATGGAACACCGTGAACAGCTGGCAGCACAACCTGGCAGGAGTCTCCGATTCAGAGAGTTGTAAGGCCAGAAGGGATCATTAAATCATCTCGTCTGACCTCCTGCATGCTACACACTGTTACAAGTCACCCGGTTACCCCTGCAGAAAGACCAAGAACAAATTGTTTACCCCCGCCTTCGACTTTTCTGGTTAAAGGACGGTTCTTTGAAGTACTCTAAAATCCACACGCGTACTGGGATTATCCTGAAATTTGCTTAGCCTCATGGGAGTGCAGATAGGGTTTAGTGGTCAAAATTTGGGTTCATTTGACCAAGATGTTCCTGAGATACAGCCTCTGACCCCCACAGCTTTTCTTAAAGTTCACAGACTGCACCTGTGGGTGCTTTTGCCCACACTTGGGCTTTTCAAGTTCAAATGGCTTAACAGGAGGGGCAGGGGAGAGTCAGCTGAAAATAGTGGCTGCTGAGCGGTAGGAGGAGAAAGACACACTAGTCTCTCAATGCTTAAAATTGCTCTAACCACCACGTCCCGAAACCATCAATTTCTTGGAACACAGCCCATGTCTGAGATTTCTCTCACCAGCCCTCATCATTTCACAGCGTGACCCCAAGCCCCCACAGCCAAGCATATGGGGGTGGGAGAGGGCACGTAGGAATCACAGAACAAATGTGGCCTAGTGGAAAGAACAATGGACGAAGACTCAGAAAATCTGGGCTCGTTAACCCAGTCTGCTACAGGCCACTGTCTACCCTTAGCCCAGTGACTTGATCTCTGCTTTGCAGCTTCCCCCTCCATGCACGGGATCAAAGAGGATTCCTTCCTTGAGATCAGCTGATGAAAAGAGGTAGGTATTATCATCACCTGCCCCCTGGAGCATCTGAACTGCTCCCCTGCGCGTGATAACTCGTCTTCAATTCCCATCCACCAGCTCAGGGGCGGAATGAGATCTTTCCACTGCTTTGGGTCTTGTAACAGCCCCCTGGTGATTTTCATCTTTACACCCTTTCATTGTGTGTCATCCTTCACCGTATCTATCCAACGCATCCTTGGTCTTCCTCTATTTCTGGTTCCTTGTACTCTGGTCTGTATCGCCATGCAAGGTACCCTCTCTGGGTCCATTCTTGACACGTGTCCAAACCACCGCAATCATCTTTCTTGAATCTTCTGCACCAGGGTCATTTCTTGCCCTGGCTGTTAATCCAGCATGCCAACCCACACAGTGGTAGCAGCATGACTGTCGTCTCAGTTTTATTGAAATATCTTTAGCTTCCAGATCTTGCAGTTTTCCAGCCACAGCAGCGGCTAAGCCGATGCTGTTTATGTCATGACGTGTGATAAATTTGTACAACAGGACCCATGACAATAGCACGCGAGTCACAGAGGGGATAGTACCACTTTACCCATCGCTGGTTATGCCTCAGCTCCAGCACTGTATCCCGTTTTGGTCAGCAGTGTAGAGAAAGGATATAGCGAACCTGGAAAGGATCCAGAAGTGAGTGACAGATGACCCAAGGGATGGAATGCAAGCCATGTGAGCACAGGCTGAAGGGACTGGGTATGTGTAGTTTGGAAAAGAGGAGATTAAGGGAGGACATGATAGTGGTCTTCAAATACTTGAAAGGCTGCCATAAAGAAGACAGAGAAAAAATGTTCTCTCTTGCCACAGAGGGCAGGACAAAAGGCAAAGGGTTCAAACTATAACATAGCAGATTTAGATTAAATCACAGAAGATTGGAGTTGGAAGAGACCTCAGGAAGTATCTAGTCCAACCCCTGCTCAAAGCAGGATCAACCCCCACGAAATCTCAGGAAAAACTTCCTAACTGTAAATCAGTCAGACCGTGGAACAGAGCCTTGAGGTCATGGAAGCTGTTCACTGGAGGTTTTCAAGAAGTGGCTGGAGAGCCATCTGTCTTGGATGGTTTAGACACATCAAATCCTGCGTCTTGGCAGGGGTTAGACTAGATGACCCCTATGGTCCCTTCTAACTCTGTGGTTCTATGATTACAACTGCCTAAATGACTCCTAACTCCTACCATAACATTTCTCTTTCTGTTCAAAAGGCTAGGAAATTCACTGACAACAAACTTCATTAATACAGAGGAGTTAAGTTTGCCCGGTGGGATGTCATGCCTTTCCCAGGCCTCAAGTTCAATAAAACAAACTTCCGAAACTGGGAAATGAAGAGTTAAGATATTTCAAAAGAGCAACTTCAAGTTGTAATTCACCAGGGCAAAGTAAATCTCCATTTGAACTCTGCCTGGGTTTAATACTGGTTTGAAAGAGCCTGTCTTTAAACAGTCTGCATATGTGTTTGTGTCAGCATTGCAAGTGAAGCAGTTAAGGGGTAATGCCCACTATAATGTGGCTTACTCATTGAGCCCAAGACCAAAAAAATACTGGAGGGAAGACAAACTAAACCTTCTCCAGCGGGTCTTTATCACATGGTGGAAGGCAAGTTGAGTCCAATGTGCCATGGCTGCCAAGAAGGCTAAAGCTGATTCGGCAGGCGGACGTTGCCAGCAATGAGGGCGCAATCACCTCATCTGAAAGTTCAGCTCTGCGGTTTTCCTGCGGCCCACCTTCTTCCAAGCCCTCAAGGCAGCATTTCTGTGCCCTCTCGTGCCCCGTACCGTGGCATTGTCCGCTCCAGAGATCTGGGTCGCGTCAGCAGATCCATTCTCCACTCTGCACCCTCTGCACTGAGCTGGCCTCCCACAGCTCATCCAGAGGGGAAAGGAACCGACACGGGATTACAGATCCCCATCAGGGTCCGCTGGCAGAGCGGCCACCTACTTGTCCCAGAGGAGTGAAGGGAGATAGGCTTGCCCCTGTCTTGGAGCGACCCCCCAGACACTGATCTCGAGAGCCACTGGCCTCCCTGCCTCCTTGCGGATGCCACCGTGGGGGAGAGGCGTTTCCCCAGCCTGGAGGAGGAATGAGCCTGCTAAGCCAACACCCCCCCTTGCCCTGGGGGAGTTGTCAGCAGCAGGGATCACACCAGATTGCCATACATGAGCCCGATCACTGGAGCGAAGAGGCCACCACTGCTGGCTAATGCTGTCGCGGGCTCAGCAGCTCCGGGGGCAGAGCGCCAGCAGGTGATGCTAGCGGAGGCCGCGCGAGCAAAGGTCAGGCATCCCCATCAAGGTGCAGGCGGATGAAGGACAGATGTCATGAAGAGCATCCTCCCGCCACCACGGCCTGGCCCCGCTCCAGCTGCAGGCCCTGACTCCTTTGGAGTCTCCCCTTCCCCCAACAGAGCAGGTCCCCACACTCGGCTCTGCTGGGGTTTCCTCCCGTCACCTGCTGGTGCGAGGCGTCCAAAGCTCCCGCCTGGGATCAGACAGCCCAGGGCGATGCAGGGCGCTGGCACTCCCACCTCTGGGGGCAAAAGGCTGGCAGGTTCTGGGGGGCTGCAGAAGGGGGGGGAGGCTCAGGATGATGAGTAGCCAGGCCACACCTCCCCAGGAAACCAGCTGCCAGGAGCTTGTCCAGAGCCCTGCCTCCGTCCCTGGCAATTCCTGGGCGCAGGGAGCGGGTGCATTACCGGCTGCTCACCTCCTGGCTGTGCTCTGCGCTGGCCGGAGAGGAGCGGGTTACACGGAGGAGTTCCCTGCCAAGACCCTGCCTTCTCCGGTTGCAAAGCAGCTGCTGGGAACTCCAGGGAGGAGACAGACAGGCTGACACACAAACAAGCTCCCACCCTGCTGCTGGGAGGAGAGCTGGGGAGAGAGACGCCAGAGAGGCCCAGACCCCAGGTAAGGAGCTGGCTTTTCCCACCTGGGCACAGCCCCAGGGGCTGATTGCAGGGGCTGGAGGAGGTGGGTGAGGGCTGGAAACTTTACTCACCACCCCACAAAGAGCAGGACTGATCTGGGAAGCCGTCTGGCTGCTGTCCAGGTCGAGCCCTGCCTAGGAATGAAGCTGGGTGGGGAGGCCGGGCACAGTTGGCAGACAAGACCCTCGCGCGCCACAGGTGCCACGCCCTGCCCGGCAACTTCCTCGCTCCGCTTCGTGCCCATTTCGGTCGACTCGGCTTTTCCCCCACCTCGGCTGTGGGTTTCTGGGCAAAGAAGGGTCTGGGGCTCCAGGTTGAGGGGTGGAATCCACTCAAACCTTCCCCGGGGTCCAGGCCTCCCTTCGCGCCGCGTGGTATTTGCAGAGGGAAGGTGCACGGTGGCCCTGGCGCGCACCCAGCACCCAGCCTTCCTCATCTACCGCGGGCCGGAGGGACGCCCGCATAGTCCTGGGCTGCTGCGTGGCGGACAGTTGCTAGGTGTGATGTTGGCCTGGTGAAGGGGAAGCTCCCCTGGGAAGGCGGCAGGGGAGGAGACGGGCAGTCGTGCCCCAGGGTCTGGCCGGGAACCCAGCACCTGGGCAAAGAGCTGCCTGGACCCTCAGGAGGCGGGGGTGTGACACAGGGGCTGGCTGGTCTCCCTGGCACAGCCCCTGGCGGCTTTTGGCTCAGGTGGGGTCGGGCTCCCGGTTGCAAAGGTGCCGGCAGTTGGAGCTCAGGGACTTGGATCGGTTTCTGTTCCAGGGAGGACGGACGGTTCCAGTCACGACTCAGCCAGTGACGTCCCAAGGGGCAGGCAGGGGGCCAGGCTCTCCTCAGAGCCATCCCATCTCAGGAAGCCAGGGCGTCCCCCCAGCCCCTCTGCCGGGCACCAGGAGGGAGCTGTGGGGCCAGAGCCCATCACGCCTCCCCCACCCCACTGCCGGGCAGCCCCTGCCAGCCCCACAGCAGGGGGAGAGTGGGACACAGGCCCCCAGACCCTCCCCTGCGGGGTGCTGCCACCCACTGGCGGGGGAGTGGCTGCCAATGTAAATATGGCCCTCTGGCAACAGAGACCCACGGTACATCACTGCCCACAGCCCCCTGCTGTCCCAGCCCTGGGTTCTCCCCACACACACAGCTCCGCCGGTGCCCCTCAGCCCCGGGTTCGGGACAGCTGGAGGAGAAGGGCCTCCTGTAGTTACAGAGGCCACACCTCTGGGTGCTTAGCGCAGCATGGGGCGGAAGAATCAGAGGCCTGGTAGAAGGGTGGGGCTGGGCTTGTCCCCTGAGGGAGCTGCTGTTCCTCTTCGGGTGCGAGGTTGGCCTGCTCCCCGGCCCCAGAGAGGGCCAGGCCAACCCTCTGTCCCCAGCTGCACCTCCTGTGGCCTGGCGGCTGTGCAAAGCCATATCCCCCTTGTGAACGCTCCTCTCAGTCAAGGCATGTCGGGGACGCCCATCGCCTTAGGAGTGGCAGGCAGTTGACCCAGACTTCTGGCTTTGCCTGCTTCCTGGGTCTGATCCCCGTCTCCCACACCACTGGAAACACACTGAGTTGCAATGGAGTCACTCCAGAGTCACTCCGCAGCGAGTGGGAGGAGGATCCGCCCATGTGGAGGCTAGCCAGGTTGCGCCTTGATCAGACGCTGCTGCGCGTTGCTTTATTTAGTGTATTAGGCGCTCTAGCAGGTGCCCAGAACAGCTTTCCTCATGGAACAGCTGGAGTGGGCCCACCTCTGTATGACTCACCCTTTCCATGTCTTTATTTTTCTACTCTGGGTGTGTGAGTGCCTGGAGCGGGCGGATTCCCAGAGTTGGGATTTCTGTACACTCCCAACTCACCCCTCAGTGAAGAAACATTTTGCTCCGTAAAAGCAGATAGTTGGTACTAAGCAACCCTCAGTAACGCTGGTAACTCATCCACCTGCAGCCGTGGTGCCCAGCTACTCATAATGGATCGATTTTAAACATCAGCAACAAAACACCGTGCAACTGACAGTATGTTTGCAGCCCGTCGTCCATGCTGCTTTTATATCCCCACCCCCAGCCAGTCTTGTCTAAGGCCTTTGGGAGAGTGATTGCTAAGGGAAAGGTAGTTTCCAGCTCCAGGAGACATCCCCACGCTAGCACGGAGCAGATGGAGCTAGCACGCGAACCATCGAAGCACAGCTGCAGCTCGCAGGATGCGCTAGCTATGCCGGGTAGGAAACCCTAGGCACATGTTCTGGCAGACAGCCCGTCCCACCCTGGCTGCATGGCTATTTTTAGTGCATTAGCTCCATCACAGCTAGCACAGGCACGTCTGCACTGAAATTACACCCCCAGCTCCCACGCAGACAGACCCTTTGGAGCGGCACGTCTCCGAGGAGGTTCTGATCTCTGCTGGGTCTGCCCGCTGCTGGCCTGCCTTTCCAGCACAGGAAAGAACCAGTGTCTGTTACACACCCAAGTCTGTTTCAGGCCCTTTTTCTCAGGGCTTCAGCTTGATTTCTTCCAACTTATAACCCATCCAGCACAATCACCCTCTTCCCCAGCTGAGCCAGGCTTTTCTGCAGGGGTCCCTCAATTTCCCACAGGCTGCCTACCAGCCACTGACCTGTGAGCATGCTAGTCTGTCCAGAGCAGCCAACAGCCACCACCAACTTGCCCTGCTCCCCATCCCAGCCTCTCCACAAAACATGCCTGCTTCTGACAACTCCCCCCACAGCTGCCCCTCGGCTTTTATACTCACCTGAACCCAGGTGATCAGTCTGAGCTGGGAGGGCAAGACCATCTCCCCTTAAAGGCCCAGTCACCCTGTCCACAGGCGCTGTTTAGCTTGGACAAGAGACACTGAAGGGACAGAGGTCTATACAGTCCTGACCGGTGTGGAGAAGGTGATGGGGGAAGCGTTACTGGCCCCCTCACGTAACACAAGAAAGCAGGGTCCCCCGTGAGGTGAACAGGCGGCAGGTTTAAAACAGAGGGAAGTATTTCTTCACGCAGTGCCCGTCCACCTGGTATGCTCACTGCCAGGGCACGCTGTGAAGGCCAAAACTATAATCGGGTTTAAAAAGAATTAGATACGTTCCTGGAGGACAGGCCCTGCACTGGCTGTGAGACAAAAGTGGTCAGGGATGTAATGCTTCAAAACCTCCAAAAGCTGGGACCGGGTGACTGACCGGGGACGGCTTTCTCACTAATTGCCCTGTTCTGTTCATTCCCTCTGACGCGCTGGGCGTTGGTCGCTGTCAGAAGGCAGGACGCTGGGCTAGATGGACCATTGGTCCGACCCAGCATGGCCATTCGTAGGTTCTTAAATTAATAATAACAACAATAAAAACTCACTTCTCTGTAGTGCCTGTCGGGATTAAACAGCACTTCCCAGCTATTAGATGGATACTGTGAGAGTTTCTTAGAGAGATAAAGGTGGGTGAGGCAATATTGTTTATTGGACCAGCTTTCATTAGAAAATAAAAGAAATGACTTCACCCCCCGTATCTCTACAATATCCTGGGGCCGGCCGGGCTACAGCAGCAATGGAGAGGTTCGTTTATTAATAGTTCTCATTACTATTCACTTGAGCTGGTTGGGGAATGGCACCAGTGAGTCATATGGAGAATATTTGAATGCCCGATAAATCGAGGGTGTGTTCTCACCTGTATGGTCATGGGGCAAGCCCTCAAACCCAGGCTAGTGGAAGGAGAAGGGCGCAGGGGAGGGTGAGGAGAGCGATCCGGGCCTGGAAAAACATTGGTAGGAAAAGCAATTGAAAAGACTGGGATTGTTACCTTAAAAAGGATAACCCTGATCAAATAGTGACTGGGGCAGAGAAAGCAGCTGGGGGAGCTTCTGTTCTCTTATAACAGAAGAACCAGGGACAGGCAGTGAAATGAAAAGGTGGCGAATTCCACACCGAAAGAAGGAAACACTTATAAATGCAGCATGGAATTGGCCTGTGGAACTCTCTGCCACAGGAAGCTGCAGAGGGCAATTGCTTTGCAAGATGTAAAAAAGGGATGGGACCTTTATATGGACACAAGGACTATCCTATTAAAATAATCCATGCCTGTGTAAATCGTGGCAGGATATTAAACCTCCTGCATCAGGGTTTGAGCCAGTCTCTAACCATTAGAAACCAGGACAGCCTTTGTGAGGGGCAGATTACCCCACATCTGTTGCTGTGAAGCTCTTACGCCTTCCTGGTACTAGCCACTGAGCCAGGCTCCGAGGTTAGATGGACCTCAGCTCTGATCCTGTCTGGCTGTTCCTAAGCTACTCCCAACACAAGCTTTTTCAGGATCAGACGCGAACCCTAGGTCCCAGGGATATGGGCTCAATTGCCCAGCTGAAAAGGTTTCCTCCCCCCACGGCCCAGCGTCAACAAGCTGCCTTTGAATGGCAGTGAACGGCTCGAATTTAAGCATGCTCCTGGGACAGTCTTGTTCTGCTGCCTGGCGACTCGTGTAGCTGATGACACCAGTGCAAAGTCCAGAGGGACGGGGCACGGCTTGATACCGGCTTTGCCCAGTGGGTGAATAACAGTGCGAAGCAGGATCGGGCCCCGTACCACTGGGCAGGAGGACTGGACCAGGAAACTCACTCCATTTCCATTGCCCGAGTGGCGGGTGGTGCAGGCAGAGAGCCACATGGCATCCAGGCAGAGGAGACAGCCAACTGCTTAGAAGTCTTTGGAGCCAATCGTCAGCCAGGGGAAACGAGATGGTGCCACTGTGGCACTACGCTGATACATGCCAGCCGAGAATCAGGCCCATTCGTTGCTCGTAACCAGCGATGTTCTTAGTGACGGAGGCCAGGACGTTTGCGTGTTTCTACCCTGGTCACCTGCACTCAGGTTTAAACCGGGAATGGCTCCGCTGAAGCCGGTGGGGTCCCTGCGGCCGGAAAAGAGCCCCTCCGTGTTAACCAGACAATGCCCCTTTGATTAATTAAACCGCGTGACTCCCCGCCCCTTGAGCTGCATTGGTATCATTACCCCCTGGTCGTGGCAGGGAAACTGAGGCCCAGAGCGGCGCATGGGCTTGTCAGAGGGGGATCCTACATCAGAAGCATGGTGGAAGAAGGCTGGCAGGGGGCACGGGGCAGTCAATGTTCTGATGACTTGCAGAGCTCTACGTAGCATGGGGTGTTGGCTGCTCTTGCGATACAGGTCAGGAGGAAATGCTGTGGCTGGTTTTTGTTCCCCATCCACAACTTCCCGGGGGCCAGCTAAATGGCAGCGTTTGCAAATCAACGGCAAAGCAACTCAGTCACGTTGCCATGCAAATGAAGCCGGGCAGATGCCTGGGTCGCTTGAAGGAAGCGATGGCGCTTGACTAGGCGACAGAGCCAGCTATGGCAGCGTGGCAAGCTGCCCGCTCCCGGGTGGGCCGGAGGGTTAACGTCCGCAGCTGCGTGGGGGAAGGTTGCCTGGCGCTTTGGTCTCAGACGGGGGACTCAGTGGGGCCTTGTCTCCTAGAGCCCTTGTGTTATCAGCACTGCCCAGCGGTGGCGGGACCGTGTGGCTGGCAGCTGGCTCTCTGCTGCATCATCCCATCAACTTGCAGCAGAGCTGGGGGTGGGCCCCGAAGTGAGGAAGGAAATCTTGTGTGCGCAACCTGAGCGGGCAGCACAGCGAGCTGTGACAGGCTGCGCTGTAGCAAGATCTTAGGAACAAGCTACAAGACGGACACCGAAGTGAGGAAACAGCAGTTTATTGATTGGCGCCAACCGGCCCAGCGGAATCATTTCCAAAGGCTGAGCCCCGATTATACTGGGGCGCTGCCTTATATACCCTTATTGATTACATGAATATTCATACATAACATTACATTATACATAGCATGATTGGCTCGTTATGACTTAACAACATTCGCACCTCCCTGTGGGAGGGGGCCTTAACTTGGTTTTAATTAGTTATTGGCACTCTGAACAAATATACTGATTTTGAGATCAATATGGGGAGGCTAATAAGGGGCTTTCCGAGAAGATACTGACCTCGGGCCAAGATGGGGAGTTGTGAAAGTGCTGAGGTAGTGTTAATGAGGGGAAATTGGGAAATCACTGGACAGGTGTTAGCAGCCTTTGGAAGTTGTTAGTAATGGGAGCGTTAAGCCAAAAACAAATGCGGGGCCTGGCGGCTCTAATCACAGGGCCTGCCTGACCATACACTTGGCATAAGCAATTAAAAGCACAAAGTTATCCATAAGTGATTTTATAAGAGTCGGGGTTCTGGGGCGCTTGCCTCAGCGCGGCACAGAGGAGAGCACCACTTTAACTGGCTGGCGAGCCCGCTAGTGGCGCTCACTGTGCTCGGGACACGGAAGCTAGCGGAGGCCAGCTGCAACGGGGGCGTGTTTGTTCAGAGGTGCTTATCCGGGACCCAGTTGTGCCTGGATGCTCCCTGGTGCTGGTTTTTTTTTTGCTATGTGAAGAGGCTGGTTGCCCGTGCGTGGGATTATTGCCCAGCAGAATCCACACGGACCAGCTGGCTGCTAAGGACCAGGCCTCGGTGAGTTGGCGGGCGTGATTAGCGAAGGCAAGGAACGCAGGAGCCCAGGCTGAGGCGTGCGGGAGGGTGAGGCACCCAGGTTGCTAGCGCTCCTGGCCTGGGCTGCGAAGGGATGGCTGGGGCTGGCGTAGCGTGCCCCGGTGCAGCAAGTGAGCTAGGCAGGGAGTGACTCGTCTCCGGGCTAAGGGCTGATCTGCAATTGCAAGGGGTGGGTAGGCCCAGCTGGGTGAGAAGGGGGGGTTGCAGTGGAGCCTATGATTCAGCAGCCCCATACGCTGCGCTTAGGGACTGCCAGTGCTGGAGGGGGAGGTGGGAAGGGGCAGGAGAGAACTGGGTTTTGGGGAGGGGGCACTGTTCAGAGGCAGAGCCTGTGGTGTATTGCTGCTGGGACTGGACTCTGGGATCCCTGGTGGGGAGGCCCGGCAGGAGGTGACAGTTGCAGGGGGAGAGCTGGTTGGCCCAGGATGAGCAGGAAGCTGCTCTCTAGATGCAAGAGAGAAGCTGGAGCGGGGAGTCGTTGGTCCTACCCAGCCTGGAAGGGGCGGCAGGGACAGTTCGTTTTGGCGCGTGTTCCTGGAGCCCCGCTTTGCCGTGCTGTTGCAGAGACGCGAGAGCTCAGGTTCGGAATCCACTTCCTTCCCCGAAGAGCTGCCAGGAGGCCGGAGGGGGGGGGGGCAGATGCATCGAGCTGAGCAGGGGGTTGTCTCAGGACTTGTCTCAGGACCTGCCTGGGCTCTCTGGCTGTCGCTGCCTCCTCCGGGCCAGAGGGGTGGGAGGTGGGACTCTCAGCAGGAGCCCAGCTCCTGTCCCTGGCGGGTTGTGCTGCGCAGCCTGGGCTGGTCCCACTGCACGGTCGGAGTGTGGCTGAGCTACGCCACCAGGCGTGGGAGGCTGCTAGCTGGGATTGGATGGATGCACCAACTGGAGGGCGAGGGTCGGTGTGGGGCCGGCATAATTATTTCTGGAAGCTGGTGGAGCTGGCATCGGAAAAAAGCCATTCCCCCTCAACAGGCATGGTGGCGGGGAGGCTGGTGGAACAATCTCTTCCACGCACTGCCGCCGCATTGGTCAGAAAGGGACTGGTGGGGACGGGACCGTCTCTGTCGGGAAGGAACGGGGCAGCCTGGCGGTGTCCGGTGAGCAGAGGAGGGGGAAACCAGTGAGCAGGCTGGGGAAAACAGAGACCACGAGACGGGTGGGAGAGTGGCAAAGTCCACCAGGGCACGTAGACGTGGAGGGGGGAGAGAGACTGACAGGAGCATGGGAGAGGGCAGTGAGAGCGGGGGGTAACAGGGCAAAGGCTGGGGCGATCAGGAGGGCAGGCAGGGATGTGAGCAGGTTCTGGCCGCGCTGTGTAAGGAGCACACCGATAAAGGCCTGGACTAAGCTGTTGAGCGCTGCAGAGCAGCCTGGCCCTGGCGGCTAAGGCTGTCTAAAGGACAGCGACGAGCCCTGCTCTGCTGCCGGGGACACGGCACTGAGGGTCTGGCCAGGGCTGGCTAGATCCGTCTCTGCCAGCTGCCACCCCCCTGAATGCTGCTGACCCTTGCTGCGGGTACTCTGCAGCCCGCTCCTCTCACTCTTGGTCCGATCTGTGGCTGCTCACACGCGGTCCATAGAACAGCCTGGCCCCATCAGCGTGCTGGGGGTCCCCGGGAAGGTGATGGGTTGGGAACAGCTGTGGGTGGTGCATCAAAGTGCCTGGAGTATGAGTCAGGAGAGAGGCGTGGGGAGAGGCTTTTCTGGAAGAGCCAAGAATAGACCTTGCCCAGGCCAGCAAGGTGACTTCCCCTGTGCCCCAGGCTGGTGACTCTGTAGCCAGGAGGCCTTGAGGGAGGAGGGACTGGCATCATCTAACGTGTGGCACAGCACAGAGAGCTGGGCAGGGGCCTGGGTTTCCCCGTGGCTGCCAGGCAATTGCGTCATAGACACACGAGGAATGCTGGCCGGTCAGCAGAGGGCATCTCTGGAACCAAACCAGTCCGGCTGGTTTAGTTCCATCCCTGCCGGAGGATGCCTGGGTGGGCGGGGAGAGGAGTTGGTAACATGGGAAGCAGAATTCAGATGCAGTGTCAGGCCCTCCCCAGGTTATTCTCTGGCTCCCCCCACCCAGGGGGCAACCCCACAGCAGGGGGCATCACTGCAAATGCACAGGGCAAAGAGCCCCCTTGTGCCAGCCTCCTGCACCTGCCACCCCCAGGGTGGGGCTGTTGTCCCCAGAGGCCATGGGGGCGGCCTGGCGGGAAGGGGTTATACACGATACCACAATCCCATAATGCGAAGTGGGAGAGTCACAGAGGAGACGCTCACGCCCAGCGAGAAAATCACAGGAACAATATTAGGCTTAACAAATAATGAACGGGGCGAGATGCCTAAAGGGTCATGGGGCCAGGGTGACTGGTGATCGCCTGGGGGTGGAGAAGCCACCTGCTAGGCAGGAGACCCAGAGGAACAGCTTCAACAGGAGAGACGGAGGGACCCGCCGCCTACTTCAGACTGTCCCATAGCTAGGGGGCACAGCCCTCTCCCAAGAGGCAGGAGACCCCTCTTCGAGTGCTTTCCCTCTGGCAGAGGCAGGCACCGAGGCTGGGACTCCCATGCCCCAGGCGAGCGCTCTAACCGCTAGGCAGAAAGTTATAAGATGGGCAGCTTGCCGTCCCACCTCCTCCGGCTGGCTTTGGAAAGGGACCCAATCTGGTAGGCGGCTTCTGAGCAGGCTTGCCGTCTTCCTCCAGCCTGTGGTTTGCTCCTGGCCAGACACCGAGAGGGTGGCAGCAGTGCCCATGCCCCAAGGCAGAAAGTTAAGGATCTAGGGAGATTTCACCCCAAAAATTGAGACACCACGTGACTTTAGACACCTACAGCCTAAAACTGGGATGTATGCGCCTAAACCCAGACTTAGCTGTCTCTGTGCCATTGTGATCTTAATCCGAACCCTCCGGTTCATGGCTTGGTGTTTCTGAGAAAGAGACGGGGCTGCAGGTTTGGGGGAGACAGAGGCAAACCCAGGTCATCAGTGACTCTCAGCTCTTTGCAAGCCCTGAGCTCCCGATGCATCCTTTCTGCTGCTCAGCATGGATCCCCACCGCCAGGTCCCCCAGGCCCCAGCCTGGTGTGTTAAACCAGCCTTCCCCTCCCCAGGGCCTCTGTCGCAAGCTGTCCCCTCCCCCAGGAATTGTGGATGTTTTCTCACTATCTGACCAACACCCCCATACAAATCCGCTGCCTTTTCCACTTTCGCTTGCAGCTCTGTAAGTGTTCAGTCTGTCAAGGCGCCCGCTGGATTTCTTGTCCTTTTCAGCCTGAGTCCTGCTTTGGATCAGAGCAGATAAAGAAGAGCACTGGCCTATTAAGTCGTTAGGGAGGAAGCAGCAGGACCTTTGGCTAAGCCCCAGAGCAGGCATCAGATCTGGGATCTGCTCCCATCCTGTCTCTGC
Organism: Mesoclemmys tuberculata; assembly: GCA_007922155.1. Classification (NCBI taxonomy): domain Eukaryota; kingdom Metazoa; phylum Chordata; order Testudines; family Chelidae; genus Mesoclemmys; species Mesoclemmys tuberculata. Next base: position 72,128,414 of record ML675620.1, on the reverse strand, counting down.
TACAGGCTCGCTCATGGGAACGGGGCCCACCCAACACGGGATTGATCGTTTCCTGGTGTTTTGTTTAGACTAACTGTAAAAATCCCAGGCTGCCAGGCTCCCACGCCTTTCCCTGGGCGATGGCTCTTCCCTAGCCTGTTTTTCCATCTTGATTTTCTAGCCGCTTGGTCCCACACTGGCTCTTCTCAGTATACTTAAATACTGACACACTGTGTGATCACATCTCCCCTCTAGACCTCCCGAGCGCCGTCACTCTGTCTTCACAGCGTGACACTCCCTTTTTACCCAGCCAAGGAGAGGGGCGACGGCGGGCATTGCCACAAGCAATTTACAGTCTCAGGCTGACCTGCCATCTGACCAGGCAGAGAGGGAAGTAGGGGAAGTTGAGAAGTGCGCAACAAGTCCACGAGGTTATCTGGCTGTGTTCGCGCCCACTCCATATCATGGGAGGAAGCAGCTGATCCTCTCTCCCTGCAGGGTTTGGCTGGGACCAGAGAGGGCCAAGCGAAACTGATCAGGAAGCAAAGTGAAACTGACCAGCCTCATTTCACTGGCTGATCCCTGCAGGGGCTCTGTTTATCTGCGGGGCCCTGAGCGCAGCGGGAAGGGTCCCTTGCATGAAATAAGCATCACTGAGTGTTTGCAGAATCAGCACCTAAGCCAAAGAGCAAACAAGCCATGCGAGCGCTGAGGGCAGGCCTGAGGAGCTTCGTGCCTAGCATCTCGCTAGGCACTTCTGTGGCCCTGCCACTGTGAAATCTGGGCATCTACTGAAGCCCCTGGCAGCTTTCTCTGTGGCTTGCGGGTGTTTCCCTAGATGGGCTGGCTAAGTAAAAGAACCAAAGGTTGAACCTCTCAGGGAGCAGAGCTGTGGCAGCTGTGTGGGGCCTCTTATACCTGGGACCCTTGCAGCTGGATGCACCTGAAACCTTGGCCTAGGGGCTTGTGGGTGTTAGAAAAACCAAACGGGTTGTCCCTGGGGTGGACTGGGGAGACGGAACCCTTTATTGCCTGCTCACGCTGTCAGCAAGGGGGTTACTGTACAGTCCTTTTATCCATAACAGTATGTAAATGTGCATTTCCAGCAACTCCCCAGAGACCCTTATTTGGTTGCATTGACACCTATAAAACAAATATTAACAACAACATGATGAATGCAGTTATGCCTGCCCCTGTTTGTTGCTGATAGAATTACCATACAGAAGGCAGACACATCCCCCTGGAGCCACCCAGCGAATCCCTGGCCCAGGACTGAATCCCAGTCCTTTGCCCACTCATCTTCCCCTTTCCTACCAGCGTTCTCATTTTAGCTCATCCGCTAGGAGTGTCAAAATGTAGTGGAGGGGGAAAGGCAGGGGGGCGCAAGAGGCCTGTGACTGTTTAGGGATGTCCTTAACCTCTTTACAAATAAAAAGGTGCAACTTAAATAAAATGTATTAAAAGGAAACAGTCCCCCTTTGGGTGCCTGGAAAGAACCTCCCCTTTGTGCCAAGGACCCGCTGGAGATGATGATCTCTACTCCAATACAGCACTTTTCATCCATAGATCTCAAAGTGCTTTTCAAAGGATCACACAGATGGGGAAATTGAGGCACAGGACCTGGGGGAGGAGGTGACTTGCCCGAGGTCCCCCAGCAGGCCAGTGACAGAACTGGGAACAGAACCCAGGTGTCCTAGGCTCTATCCACAAGGGATTAGGAGGAGGATCCAAACGAGGATGGACACTGTAAAAATCAAGACATCCCCAGGCAGCTTTGGGACATCAAGGAGCCCCCAGGGAACCCAAGATGTTTGCAGACTTTAAATACCTGTGGTACTCCCCACGACCCTCCTATCAGCTGTGTATAATAGCCCTGAACATTAATTTGCGGGCTGGATCGGGTTCGTGTAGACACAGACTCGGGGCTGGATTCTCCTCTCGCACCAGCCGCATCAGGAGCGCAGCCAAGTTGGTGGGGATGTGTGGGCTTACACTGAAGCTCAGGATCAGGCCCTTGTCTTCTGACTCCCTTGGGGCCACCAGACAACCTACTGTCATAGGTGTGTCTCTCTCACTTCTCTCCTGCGCCTCCCAGCCTGGGTGTGACAGCAGCCGGGGGGGGGGGGGGCGAGCCCTGGGTGTGTCGGGCAGAGACTGGCGAACGCGGCCCTCTTTAATAACAAGCCGTGCCCAAAGCAGGGCGCTAACTGCCGCGCTGATGCCCTGCGTCAGGTCTCCTCTTCCCCTGAGGTGCAACTGAAAGTATTTCAACAGGGGAATAATTAGCCTGTTACGTGACAGCCTCCCAGTCCCCGCCTCCTGCTTGTAACCAGCCTGGGTGCAGTGACTGGATAAGTCACACACACAGCGCTGGAGCTAAAACCCAGCTCCTTGGCATGGAAATTTTCTTCTCTGCCTCTTGAGCTAAAGGAGATCTCCCTTAGCTGGCCTCGTCAGTAGATCCCTTATCCCCTCTGCAGGCCCAGCCACGAGCGCGTCCCGTGATCACACACAGCTTGTGCATTACACATGCAGGCCTCTCTCCCTTCCTGCTTCGATACATCTCCTGTTGCTGCTCCGTGCCTTCACGCATGCTCTGCTCCTGCCTGTTCACCGCGTGTCCCCTTGAAACCTGCTTCCTCACTAGCTTGGCCTCCCTTCCTTCACTGAACTCCTGTCCCGTGTGTCGTGGACGCTGAGTTCTGTGGGGCAGAGACCGTGCCACGTACTTCCATGGTGCTCCATACCCGCGGTGCCGTCCTGGCTGCATCGAAGTCAATACGAGTTTTGCAATTGACTCCGAGGCTAGACTTTCACCCCAGGCCACGAACAGGGCTGGGATCCCTGCATTGTGTTGCTTCACCCAGTGAAATCTGAGAGAGAAACCAGCTCATTGGAGGCGCCGTGGCTCATCGTGGCTGTTGGGTGGTGAGCTGGCTTTGGCTGCGACTGGCATGAGACTGCAGTTGAGATCGCTAATGGCTGGTACAGACTAACACGGCTACCCCGCTGGACCTTTTCAAGGGAGTGACTCTCCCAATCCCAGGGCCACACCCTGCCCTTGGGCTGTCAGGGCGAGCGCTGCCCAAGGGACAGCTGCAGATCAGTGCCCTTGTGCCAGATCGAGGATCCCAGCTGGGCAATGAATGGCTGGAGAGCCAATGGCTCTCACTGGCGTCGCAAATAGGGTCGCGCCCTCCAGCACCTAGTCCTGACGTGGAAAATTCCCTGGAGGATCCGACAGTGGATTGTCTGAGGGCAATTAATGTGATCCTGAGTGATGGCGGTGGGGGTGTCCAAACCCTGGACTGCCATGGGTGGGTCTGGGTCCCGCTTTCCGTTCAGGTTCCCTTCATAAAGGGAGAGTCCATAGGAACAGCTGATGTAATGGTCTTACGGTCGTGAGCCGCATGGATGGTTATAATACAGATGGGGATACGCAACCTCTTGACCCGCCGGGGTCTGTAATGATTGATCACTCATTTATTAGCCCTGTTTAAATGGAAACTTAATATAAAACGGGACCAGATTTGTTATCCAAACGTCTGCAGCCTCTGTCGCTGGCCAACTTTTCGGCAGCTCGGTGACTGGTCATGGGCTGTCCATCTTTCTGGCTCGCCCTGAGTCTTCTCCTGCTGTGAGCCCCTTCGGGACAAAGTGCGATGGAATATAGGAAGAGCCGCAGCCTGCTCTCTGGGCTGCTGAAACCCCCCCTTTGATGCAGTGGAATGACACCCCATGGCCCACAGCTGCTGCAATGTACCAGCTGGGATTCCGGCTTAGGGCGGAGCCCCATCCTGCTCCCAAGGCTGCCCTGGGTTTTAATGGCCACGGGATCGGGCCCCTGTGGAAAAGCCGTCTCTGTCTGTGTCCGGCTGCAGTGAGCCTGCCGTAGGGAGAGGGGTTTAAAGGGCTCCTGGCTTGTCAGGACATGAAGCCGGCGGCAGGGATTCGGGGCCTTTCATACGTGCTCCTGTGAGCTGGCTCCCTGCTCCTGTCTGCTCTAGCCCTGGCTCGCTGGCTGTGACGGTGCCGAGGTGCTGGCCTGGCCCTGCCTTCAGAGATCACTTGATCTGAACCCCGAAAGGACTGGGGGGCATTTTCGATCCGGGGCCCCGGGGGAGGATGAATTAGGTGATCGTTGGCTTTTCAGACCCAGCCTTTGGACTGACGCCGTGCTTACCGGCAAATGCTTTGCACTGGGTCTCTTTGGAAGGTCAATAATATTCTTTATCGACCAGGCAGGAATACCATACTGGAGATCTTGGAAGGTGGGTTCTCGCCGGTGGGTCTGAATGGAGCTGGACTCCAGGGCACAGAGCCACCGTGGCCCAGGTGTTGTGTGGTTTGGCTGAGGATGAGACCGTAATGGCAGATTTTTCTCTCCCTCTGTCTCAGGTGCTCGAGAGAGGGTTGGAGTCTCCGGAATCAGCATGTCGTACCCCAGTGCTCCCCCTCCCTATGATGACAAGAACCCCCTCTACCCGCCGCAGCCTGGGGCTCACCCACAGCCCGGAGCCTATCCCGGGGGCTACCCGCAGCCTGCACCCTATGCCGGGGGCTACCCACAGCCCGGAGGCTATGCTCCCTCAGGGGGCTACCCCTACCCTGGCCCGGTGCCCCCCATGACAGCACTCCCGATGGACTTAGGTGAGCTGAGCATTCATGGGGGCTGTTGTGCAGCAGCCCCTGAGCTTAGAGGGCTGCAAACAGGGACCTGCGAACAGCTTCTGCGATCAGAGAAAACCCACTGGGCCCTCCAGGAGCTGAAAGAGACGAGGGTCCGAACCTGGTTCCAATGGTTCTTGGGCCCTGTTCTGCACAGAGGCAGGTCACCCCAGGGGCCAAGCGAGTAACCGTGGGCTGGATTCTGCTCTCAGGGGATGGGACCAGACAGGCCGTCGGGGTGGCCGTGCCCATGTGGGACCAGAGGGCAGGGAGTGAGGAATGATGCAAGGCAGAGAAGTGGAGTGGGGTAGGGGATCTCTGACTGGGCAGTGAAATGGTTACGGTGTCTCAGGCTCGGCAGGACCCTGGCCTGGGTGTGTGGGGGTAGGGGAGGGATCTCCGTGACTCCTGGGCTGGTCAGGCTCCGATCTGTCACTCCCCCAGATCCGATCGAGAGGAGACGTCCTGGTAAGAGGCAAATTATTCCAATCTCCGGTCCTGTTGCCTCCAAGCTGGGCTGAGCTGTGCCCCGGCCAGTCCGAATAGCCCGTGGCAGTGGGGTCTGATCACCTCGCCCCACAGAGCTGGCGAGATTGTGGGGCAGCCTCAGAAACCGCAGGGCTTGGGAGAGGAAATTGGGGAAAGGCCCCGAGCTGGCCCGGGGCTGATCCAAGGGACAAGGGCTGCCATGTGGGGAACTGTCTGTGCCACCGGGAAGTGACTTCCCTGCGCCCAACGCACGCCCGGCCTCACCCTGCCACATGCCCACCTGGCATCTCCAGTCCAGATCCAGCCCCCTTGGCCCTGGCATCAGCGAGACCCCGGCTTGTGCCGAGGGGCTGTTGGGGCGGGACATCCTGTGGGGCAGCCCCTTCCCGGGGAGAGACGGTCGGGGTTGGGGGACTTGACATTCAGGCAGAGCAGCCCCCGGAAACCGCAAGGGCCCAGGGAGAGCCGAGGCCCCCAGGCGTGCCAGGGGCCGGGAGCTGAAGGCTCCCTCCTTTTGTGCATCCCCCCCTCAGGGGACAGCTACGGCAGCGGTGGCTCGGGGGAGGACAATGGGCTGAGACCAGCCGACTGGGATGACAAGAGAGTGCGACACGCCTTCATCCGCAAGGTAACTTGGGAGGGAGCCGGACTGCCCGGCCCCTGGGGATGCGGGGAGGGGGGGGGAAGGGGGAGAGGGGGCCGCGGCTGACCCCTCTGTCCCTGTCTCTCTCAGGTCTACACCATCATCTCCGTCCAGCTGCTGGTGACTGTGGGCATCATCGCTGTCTTCACTTTCGTGTGAGTCCCACCTTCCCTGGAGCCCCTGCCCTCGCCCCCCAGCCCCCAGCTGCTGCTGGCCCAGGGGCTGGTCCCTGCCCCGGGGGCCCCGTTCCCCACTGAGGGGAAGGGCTGAGCCTTGCCGGGGGCTCAAAGAGACAGGCACCATCTCACAAGGGCTGGGGGGACCCTTGTCCCCGGGGCTGTGTAAAGCTGGGCTGAAAGCAGCCCTGCGGGATGGGCTGTGGGGAGTGAGCTCAGGGGCCAGTCTCACGCTCTGCTCCCTCTGCGCAGCTCCCAAGTCCGTGGCTTTGTGAGGAGGAACATTGCCGTGTACTACGCCTCTTAGTAAGTACCACCCGGCCCTATGCACACACGTGGGGCAGCGCTGCTAATCCCCCTCCTGGCTCGGCCGGGGCCGACCTCCCTGAGGACTGGGGCCTTGCGCTGCCCTGTGAGAGTTGGCAGTGGCCTGCCAGGCTCCCTGCTGAGCACCACAGGGCACTGAGGCCCCATGCCAGAGGCAGCAGGTGCGGCCGGCACTGCTGTTGGCATCAGCAAAAGCAGGAAGGTGCGGAGGGTTAGGGGTCGGCGCGTGAGTTGTCTGCTCACACAGGCCCTGCCATAACACCTGACCTCAGAGGAGCTGCTTCCCTGCTCCGTGCCTCAGTTTCCTCCCCTGTGCAATGGGGGTAATGCTTCCCTGTGGCCGCAGTACCGCGTGAAATGTAACGAATGAACCTTGGCCCTTCTGCTGCCCTGCATGAAGCTCTGACTGGTCACTGGCTCCTGGGGGGCAGCGGGGACAGGGAACAGCTCCGACGTCTGTCTCTTTCCCTCCCCAGCGCTGTGTTCCTGGTCACCTACCTGGTGCTGGCCTGCTGCAAGGGGCCCAGGTGAGTGTCTCCATCGGCGCCGGGGAGCAGAGAGCGCGGCCCCTCCCTTCCAGCCCCCGCTCTGGCTCAGAGTCCCCTGGGCGGGGTGAGGAGAGTGTCTGGGGAAGGAGGGTCGAGGTCCAAATGGGTTCTAGCTCCATCCCCCAGGGGCGCTGAGATGAGGCTGTGCCCCAGGGGTGGTTCCCATCCATCCGGGGCCGCTGCCCCCTCTCCCCTCCCGGAACTGGAGGGTTGATCGTCATGGGTCCCCCTCGCACCCTGCAATCTCATCAGGCTGAAGTGTTGCACTCGCCCTGGGCCACATCACAATGAGCTCACCCCAGAAACCCCGACCCCCTCGGGTCCCCCCGCAGCGCGGCACTCTGGGCTCTGACCACCGGCGCCCTGACCTTTGTGTTCGCTGCCTTCCCCCAGGAGACGCTTCCCCTGGAACATCATCCTGCTGAGCATCTTCGTAAGTGACGCTGCGGGGCTGGGTTATGGGGGGGGCTGAAGGGGAGGCGCGGGAAGGGACGAAGGGAAGGCTTCGTTGGCTGGTATGTGGCTGTATCTCAGGCCGTGGGCATCTTAGTGCTTCTTGCCTTGAATCCCCGTCTCTGCATGGCCCTGGGAAGCCATTCCCCCCCCCTCGACAGGAGGGCTTTGATCCCTCCCTGGGGCTGGCTCTGTAGCTAATCGCACCTTCTCCTTTCCTTTGCTGCAGACACTGGCCATGGCGTTCATGACGGGAACCATCGCCAGGTACTGGCTGGAGAAACCTGCTTTTAGCGCCTTCCCTCCTCCAGCTTTCCTGAGCTCGCCTGTCGCCCGCAGGGGCAAGGCGGTAAAGGACGTGCCCCCCCAGGCCAGGCACCTCTGTGTCTGGTGATGTCTCTTTGGCTGGACAGGGAAAATAGAGGCAGCCAATGTCTTCACACGGCCCTGCCATGTTTGGGCCACTAGTCCTGGGCGGGGATGGTGGCTCGGCCAGAAAGGGAAGCCAGTCCTGTTGGCACCAGGGTCTCTAGCTGTGGAAGGAATCCCCCTTGCTTAGCCGTCTGGGGGCGAGTCACAGAATTGCAGGCTGCCGGTGAGGGTTTTTCTGTAGGGCCCATCAGGGCAGTGTCTGAACACCTCCCCGCTCTCCCCAGGCTGCCACCCCCTGGATTGCACTGCCAGGGAGCCAGCCCCATTTCTGAGCTCCCATTTATATGTGGAGGGTGCATTGGGAAATAATTGTGAATGGCTTTAAACCAACCGCTTCCCCCTTGGTTTGCAGCATGTATAGCACCAAGGCTGTTGTGATCTCCATGGGGATCACTGCTATCGTGGCCATAATTGTCACCATCTTCTGCTTCCAGACCAAGGTGAGTGTCCAGGGTTCCCTGCCCGGCAGGGGCCAGCGGCGACCGGAGGGGAAGGAGGGTCAGATGCTGCGTCATAGGCTGGGACTGGACACAGGGTCAGACGCTGCATCGTCCAGAGTGGGGTGCTGGGAGGCAGAGAGCCCCTTCCCCTGGGGGGACATGCTGCCTCCGCCCAGCTCTGGGACTGCTGGAGCAGGATTCGGACCTGGCTCTCATACAGTGGCCATAGAGAGCTGGCGCAGTGACCCTGCAGGGGTGGCGCTTTGAGGTGACCCTCCCTTCCGGCAGGGTGGCCGATCCCGAGCCTGGCTGCATCCCAGCCGGGTGGCAAAGTGGCCTGCGTGCCTCCCTGGCCCGTCGCCTCCCTCTGGGAAGACCCGACGCATCTGATCTTTGCTGCTATGGGGAGCAGACGTCCCCCAGGCCGCCCCTGGCTCCGGCGCCTCCCACGGGGGAAGCCCGGTGCAGCAGGGCAGCTGCGTTCCTGCCGGGCTCCGTGCGCCCGTCCCTAACGTGTCGCCGCCCTCCCGCTGGCAGGTGGATTTCACCTCGTGCACCGGGCTCTTCTGTGTGCTGGGCATCGTCGTCATGGTGACGGGAATCATCACAGCCATCGTCCTGTCCTTCAAATACGTGAGCAGGGGCTGGGGAGACCCGCTGCGGGACGGCTGGGGCGGGACACAGCGCCGCCCCCTGCTGGCCCCATCCGTAGCTGCAGAAGTGCCTGGCTTGCCTGAGTGTGCCGAGAGCCTGAAGCCGATTTCATCCCCACTCACTTCACTGGCCACATCCAGCTGCCTGCCCGCGGGTGGTGGGCAGAGGGCGACTGGAGTCGCCGTAACGTCGTCTCCCAAACTGACCCCGCTTCCGTGCTTCGCACGGCAGCAAGTCTCTGTCTTCGAGCCAGCTGCGCTCGGCGGCAGCTCACGCTCAGCCGGGCTGGGGGCGTGTTGTTCACGGAGGGAAAGTTGCCCAGGAGCCTCGGCCTGCAGGGTTCGCTTTCAAAGGCAGCTGTGCTGCAGACACCGTGTTTGGGGGTAGGGGTGGCCAAAACCAGCCCATCTCCCTTCCCTCCAGCCTGCAACCAGGCCACTTTGAGCCGGAGCATCCCTAGCAATGTGCCAAACGGCACAGGCTGAGCCAGGCCAGGCCTGGTGGCTTGGATGGGAGACCTCCCAGGAAAGCCCAGACACCGCTGGGTGAGGGATGTAGGGGGGTGCCCCTGAGTTGTGCTGGGGGGGGATCTGCTGCCGGAGCTGCTTTTTCAGAAGACAAGCAACGCCCAAGCGTCCTGAGAGCCTGTGGCCTCGCTTTTTGGTCAAAGGTGGCATCTTTCCAAAGTTCGGATGTTAGGCAGCAGGTGTCATGCTCCTCCCCAGAGGTGGCTGCGCTGCAGGGCCGGGCGAAGCAATTCCCAGCATGTGCACTCTGGGATAGTTTGTCTCCGGCCCTGGGCTCGTGGGTTGCCGTGCTGGGCTGTGCCCCAGGGCAGCTGTTGCAGATCTCGGTCCTCTGACTGCCCCCGTGTGTCCCCCTCTCCTTGCAGATCGCATGGCTCCACATGCTGTACGCGGCCATTGGTGCAATCGCCTTCACCCTGGTGAGTAACCTCGCTCGGGCCACGTTCCTGGGGCAGGTGGGGGGAGAATGAAGGCAGCGCATGGCTCAGTCTTGCGGGGTGGAGGATCTCGAGCCGCGAGGCTGACCAGTCACCATCTCTGGTCCCTCCCCTCAGTTCCTCGCTTACAACACCCAGCTGTTGCTGGGCAACAGGAAGCACACGATCAGCCCCGAGGAGTATGTCTATGGTGCCATGGAGATCTACATGAACATCGTCCAGATCTTCACCTTCCTGCTGCAGATCGTGGGCCGCAGCTAGAGCCGCCAGCGGGGCACCCGGCTGCAATCGCCCCCGGGCAAGGAGTGCTCTGGGAACACCGTGCCGCCTTCCTTTCCCTCACCCCTTCCCGCCCCAAGCCGATGGCCTCTGGGTTCCCGTCCCACCTGGGGAGCCCAGCATGGGATTCCCACAGCCTGTGCGCAGCAGGATGTGGCAGGCAAAACCGGTTCCTATAAAAGCCCCGTAACGAGGCTTTGCCCAGCAATGACGCCAGCATCAGTAGATTTCTGCCTGCCCCGTTAATTGCTCTGCTGCCCTCTGTGCTCCCAGGCAGCCTCCTCTTTCTTCTCTCCCTCACCTGCCCCCAGGGACCTGTCCGTGCACTGAGCTAACCCCCTTCGCACCCTCTCTTGCAGAGGTGCGTCCATGGCTATGCTTCCAAGCCCAGATCTTTTCCGTGCAGGTCCCCTAGAAGCCGCCTGCTCTCGCAGGGAGAAATCCAAGGGCAGCCCCCGCCTGGCTGTGAGGATCCCCGGGCCGGGGGCTTGGCTGTCAGTTTTTGAACAGTTTTAAAATTATTAGCCTCCCTCAGCCAATGGCACTGGGAACATTGGGGGGGGTGGAGTGGGGACATGCCTCACAGCTGCCTTATTAATGGCACTCACAGGGCTAAAGGAAGCCAGCCACCCCTCTGCCGTCATCTGGGCTGTGTTCCCATGGCTGCGCTCTTTGCCCATGGGCTCCCTCCATTGCAGTGGCCAGAAGACAGGCTCCCACTTCTGCCACGTTCCCATGGGGAGGAACGTTCCTTCACATGGCAGGCTGGCATCTGGTCTCATTTCCAGAGCCCAGCGGCGCCCTCGGAGCCCAGAGCTAGAGTCTCCTGTCCCGGGTGGCTAAGACGAGGGTAACTCATGGTCCCTTAACAAGCTGATTTTTCTGTTTGAAATGGTACAAGCATCTCTAAGCAGGACCCCACAGCAATGGAAAAAGCTGGGCTGCCTGGAGGGAGGTAACTACCCCCACAGCCTGCTCAGACCAGGGCTTCAGTGTGCAGGAAGAGCTGCAAAAGGGCATTTCTGGACACCCACACTCCACGTATTGAGTGGTGAGGGAGATCTTCAGCCCTAACGGGCATGGACTCACTTCTCTCTGCATTGTTCCGCTAACTCCCACCTTGTAAGCCTCACTTAGTCAGTCCCAGGCCTGGCAGGCAGCATTTGGAAATAACTTGCAAGATGCCTTCCGTTACATGGAGCTGCCAGAGGTCAAAATCACCAGGGCTCACTGTTGTTCTGACCCAAATTGGATGCTAGGCAGAGAGGCAGAGCCATCATCAAATCCAAAACCATGTGAGGGAGAGCAGAAAGATGAGCTCAGCCCTTGCTCTGATCTGAACCACGGTGGGCAAGTTCCCTCTGCCCTGCAGAGAACCCTCCAGTGGGGAGGAGCAGAGGGGGTTGCCATCAGTGCACTGATCCGATTTGAAAGTGGGGTGGAAGATTTATCATCTCATAAATAAATCCAGGCATTTCAATTCCAGTGGGGTTTTCACCCTCCCTGAGTTCGTGTAGCCCAGACTTCAGGGCTAACACTAATGTTTTGCCTTTGGAGCTGTCCCCTGCCTTAAGCTTCTAGCCTCATGGTAATTAAAAATAAAATCTACTTTCTCACGGGCCGGGGAGGCAAAACATACAGAGGCATGACTCCTGGGGGCTCTCAGCATATTTTTGTTGTTTCTAATTCAATGTATTTTATCCTTGGTTAAGCAAAGGTTTGTTATTGATCGAGCTGCCATATCCTATATTTGACTAGCCCAGAAAGCCAAAGTGCATTGAAATGATATTGTGTGGTGCGGGGAGAGGTGAACGGCACAAGGGGAATTGCAAAGAAACACACGGTGTGTATTGCTCACGCTCTCCAGTACGCTGTTAGCTTATCGCATGAGGAAGCAGAATGCGGGCTGCAGGAAGGGGACTCAGGCAACGTTGTAAGTCACCCTCCCAAACTCTAGAGGCTGGAATAGATGCTTTAAGTGGGGGCATCTCTCCCTGCTTCCACCTACAGGACGGGGCAAAACCGCAGAGGTTGAATACTCTAGCTCCTGTGGGACAGCGCTGAAACCAGACCCTGTTCCTAACTCCTAACGGGAGGAGCTGGCTCAGAGCAGGATCCCCAGTGAACTAGAAGGGCAGGGCGTGGGCACAAGAACTGGGGTGCAGCTCGTGTTAACCCTTTGGGTTCCTTCCAGGAATTTAGCATCTTGGTCCAGCCTTATTCAGTCAGTGCCTTAAATCCAGATGTTCCTGGCAGCCGTGAGGTCAGCACAGCCCACGTCAGGGAGCTGCCCCTTTCACGTGCAACCCGTCAGACCTGTGTGCCCCGCACGTCTAGGAAGGGAGAACAGCCTGTCCTGGGTGCCGGCTTCGGAGGCAGAGCCCAGCTCTGTCTTGGCTGAGGGAGGGGGAACGAGCTGACTGTGGTTAGCTTTGCTATGCAAAGGGCCATCGGGTGCACTGCCTGGGTTAGTGGCTTGGCTCACCTGACACCCTTGCAGGACAGACCTGGAGCCGATCTCCTTGGGAGTGCTCCGCAAACCACCAGCTGGGCTCGGAGTCGCCCCCCCGTCCGTGCTGCAGGGGGTGTAACGGGATGCCTGTATAGCACAAGCTGTATTATCTTCTAATGCTGCAGCCAATGGGAGAGGCGCAGTCGGCTCCCAGCGCCAAAGAACACAGACACGTTGCACTCAATAAAGAGAAACACTGTAATTTTTCAAGCATCCTGCATCTTTTGATTTTCATTCACGCTTGTTTGAAAGCGACAGTGGTGCATGTGACGCCCTCGGACCTTCATCCTCCAGGCCCAGACCTGGAGACAGAGAAAGCACACCCCTCCAAACCAAGACCCCCCACCCCACAGAGACCATCTCTAGAAATGGGACGGGACTGTGGTCCCCGTGGCACATGACGTCCCCTGCCTCTCAGCTGAGGCTGTCAACAAGGAGGTCTAACTACAGTGATGTGAACCGGAGAAACACAGCTACCTCCCGAATCAGACCAGGATTAAATCTCACCGTCTCATTTCATACAGCCCCTGCAGCTGGCAGCCACAGGAATAACGTTCAGGAACCATGGGGCTGGACCCTATTCAGTGCAGCTCCTCAACCCCCTGCACTATCTAAGCAGATTCCTAGTGCAGCAGCATTACCCACCATGCTGCAGGGATACCACGGAGGCTCGAGCTAATGGTAACTAGCCCCTCCCCATATGCAGCGTGGAGGGGCTCTGGGCAAGATCTCCATGCAGCTACCCTCGGGGTGATAACTGCCCTGGGGCAGGTTTCTCTGGGGTGAAGGGTTTAGTTAGGATCTCACTTCTGCCCCTCACCAGCTGTGCGCAATGTACAGAGGCAAGGTGAGAAATCAGAGCAGGGCACAGAGGGATTTGGGTGTAAGCAGCATGGTCACCCAGGGGAGGGACTCATACGCACAGACGTGCTGTTAGCACCCCAGACCAATCACACCGGGATAGCTTCCCATTCTGCACCGTCAAGCAGATTTGCCTCTAAGTCCCCAAGCTTGGATCAGGAAGGAAGTCTGTTCGTCAGCGCTGCATTCCAGGGCTAGGCCTTGGTGTCGGCCGTGCCCACTGGCCCCAGCGAGGTCCTCTTGTATCGCTCGCTCTTGTACTCCCCCACGTTGGACTCCTTCATCTTCCGGCGAGACTTTAGCTGCTTCAGGCGGTTCTTGTCCACCTGGCGCTTGGTCAGGATGAAAAGGGTTATACCACAGGGGAAGCCGATGGCCCTGTGGGAAACCAGAGCCGCGGTTAAACCACAGGACCCTCAGCATCCAACAGGGCAAGTCAAAGCGAGAGGCTTGTGCTGCCTCAGGGCAGGTGCTGTCCAGGCTTCTCCCAGTTCTGCCAATGCCTCAATTCTGACTTGTAGCCCCGCCCCCCCGATTCCAGCCCTGGCACCCCCGAGTACAGAGCTCTGCCGACGCCCCTCAATCCCCCCCTTGTGATCCTAGGGCTGGGCTCTGCAGGCAGCTCTGCCAGGCTTAGAGAACTCCCCATGTCCCTGCCAGGCTCCAGGCTGGGACAGAGCCCGTGGAGGCGTGGCCCGGCTGCTCCTCTTGCTAGGGGCGAGGATGCCAGACTCTGCCGGGCGATGCCCAGGCCGGACACGCTGTCTCCGGCAGGGTGGCAGGCTGCCAGCGTGAGGACTCAGGGAGGGGCGTCCGAGGCACCGGCAAGCAGGGACGCCGAGACTCCTGCCCGCGGGGCGCCCGGGCCGGCCCATGACACTCACCAGGCCAGAGCGATGGTCTTCATGGCGCTCGTCTGTACCCGCCTGGGGGCGGCCGCCGGCTCCTCGTGGCCTGGCCCGCCGGGGGCCGCCTTGGCCTGGGCCCGGCAGGCGCCGTGGAGGGGCCCGGCGCTGGGCTGAGCGCGGGCCCTGCGGCGCAGAGCCGCGGAGAGGAGCCCTGCGGGACAGAGAGCGGGTCACCCGGGCCCGGATCGGGGCCCCGCGGGCTTGGGGGGCGGGGCCTGGCCCGGGAGGGGGGAGGGGAGTGGGGGAGGGGCCTGGCGGAGGGGGAGGGGAGTGGGGGCGGGGCCTGGCCCGGGCGGGGGGAGGGG
>ML675620.1:72094065-72113376 GCA_007922155.1 Mesoclemmys tuberculata | reverse complement strand
GGGGGGGCCTGAGGGCTTCTCCTGGGCATCCAGTGGCCACGGGAGGGCTGCAGCCGGCAGCTGAGGACCCGCTGTTCGGCCCCTGGAGCTCAGGGTCCAGCCGCCTCCCTTTGCTGAGGGGGCCCTGGCCGAGGAGGAGGCCGTGGGGCTGGCCTGCAGGGACCCCGAGGGCAGCCTCTGCCCCATGGAGCTGGAGTCTGCCCTACCACCCCCTGCCCCCCAGGGAAATCTCCTCATCCGTCTCTTTCTGGAAGCGCGAGTCGAGTGGGGCAGGGCAGAGCGAGACCCCCTGGTGCTCACCTTCCCCCGTTTTGCCTCCACAGATGACCTGGCCAATGAGATGGAAGATGTGGACTTTGACGAGGAGGTTGACGAAGGGGCGGACGACCAGGCCTGGGAGACGGAGGAGGAGGACGAGGACGAGGGGGTGGAGGGCATGGAAGCGCAGGACGACAGCGAGGTCACTTTCTCTGAGCACTCAGGTAAGCTGGGGGCAGGGGCCACGTGCAGGAGCTGTGGGCATCGGGGCATTGCTGCACTGACATCTCACATGTTCTCTCCTGTCCAGATGTTCGCTGCAGCTTTCTCCCAGCTCCACCTACATTTGGGTTGGGGGGAGTGGATCTTGTCTGATGGGTGGGCCCTGCCGGGATGAAGGGTGATCTCTACACCTCCTCACAGGAAATGGGGCAGGGCTTGATCAGCTTAGTTCTCTTGAGCCAGCTTGGCCCCTTGCTTTTCTTAGTGGGGTTGTGCCTCTCTGTCTGCTAAGACAAGATGTTCCTGGGAGAGAGAGAGAGAGACACAGACACAGTCTCGAATTGATCACTAGTGACTGCTGGCTGATCAGAGCAGCCGGAGCTTCTCCATCCAGGCTGGGGATCACTGAAAACTGACTTACAAGTGGGAGCTTACAGAAGGGCTGGGCGATCCTGGGCCAGATTTCTTCTCTGCTCGCCAAAAGCCAAAATATCCACTCAGCCTGAGGCAGCCACCATCTAGTATGGCATCCCTAGTTCCCTTGGTGTAGCCATGGCATGACTGTCCAGTGCTCTCTACCCTGTAAACCACCAGCTCATGTCCTGGGTCTTGGATGGTTCATAGGCATAGAATTATCCAGATCTGCTCCCGATCCTGTCTGGGCTTGAGCCCTAGTGAAGTGAAGGTTGGAAGGTTGTCTGGCATTCGCTGTGTGGTTGATATATGATGTCTCTCACTGCTGTTCTGTCCTGGAAAGCCTCCGTTTTCTGCGTGAGCCTCGATCCTAAGACCAACACCCTGGCAGTGACGGGTGGCGAGGATGACAAGGCCTTCGTGTGGCGGCTGAGCGATGGCGAGCGCCTCTTTGAATGCTCAGGTGAGGTGCATGGAATTGGGCTGGTCTCTGTCATGGGAGATTTTGCTTTGATTCTGGCTTGCCGTGGCTTCCTTTCTTTGGGGATGTTACTGGGTGGTGTTAAACACCTGCCATGTCCCGCCCTGGGGAGAGCTGCGTTGCAGTGGTGGGTAAAAAGAGAGAGAGCTGGGGTCTTTAGGGAGAATGAGCTGTACAGATAAAACTAATGGCTTGCAACTGCCGGTGCCTGAAGCCATCCTGCTATTGATAATCTTCACTGCGTGGCTCGATGCTAACCATCTTACTTGCAGCAGCTGACCTAGGCTGGCTAAATCGCCATCTCCTGCTTCCCCATTGCTGTCTCTTTAGGTCACAAGGACTCTGTCACCTGCACCGGGTTCAGCCACGACTCCACCTTTGTGGCCACGGGTGACATGAGCGGCCTGATCAAAGTGTGGCGGGTGGACACCAAGGAAGAGATCTGGTCGTTTGAAGTGGGTGACTTGGAGGTGAGAAGCAGGGAGAGGGAATTGAGGGGACATAGCTCATGGAATCTGGAGCCCACTCGGGGGGAGCGCAGCGTTTTTCTTTTTTTAAGAGGCCATGTAGAACCTCCGCCTGTGTTAGGGGCCCACAGGCAGGTACCTGGGAATCTTCTCCAGGAGGTGACGCTGACAGGTCTAGTTCCTCTCTCCCAGGCTGAGCAGTTCTGATTTTCCACTGGGGTGAAGTGGAAAGGATACTGCAGCGTGCTGTGCTGGCAGATTGACCAGGGGTACGTATGGGTCAGGCCCTGGAAACACAGAATTGTCCAAATGGCTGCTGGGTTGGAAGCCTCTGGAAATTTTGCTCCATAAGGCTTTGTAGCATCTGTTCGCTGTCTCAGGAGCTGTGTGATGCGTGGATTTCCCTATGTGGCTTTCCTCCCATACGTGGGCCCTGGATGAAGCAATCAGAGGACACATCCTCCCTTGTGTGTTTCTTCTTCCTCCTCTTAACGTCACCTGGGGAAAGTCAGGGTGTTCTCAACTGGAGTCGAAGCTCTGTGTGAACGTGTGAAGATGTGCTGGAATTAGGCAGATTGTACCAGTGAACTGGATTTTAAAACCATTCTAGACGTTCCTAGTTAGCCTATGTAACCGACGCAGGTGAGGAGGGTCGTACCATGAATGCAGCTTCTGTCTAGCTTGTATCCCTTTAGGCAAAGGTGCGGGGACTGGGCGTGCTGCTGCCCCCGCTGGCTTGAAATGGTTTCATAGACTCATAGACTCATAGGTCAGAAGGGACCAATATGATCATCTAGTCTGACCTCCCGCACAAGGCAGGCCACAAAACCCTACCCATTGTATGTGGGGTGTACAGTTTGGTTCAATGACTCAGCACCCCCACTATAAAAATTATTCCAGCCCCCTGCCTTTAGGTAGTGAGCTAGACGCTTGACACTCGCTGTAGGTTGTGGCGTTCACCTGGAGATCTGAAAGTACATTCCGAAGCTGGGTCGCTATCATGATGTCACGTGCAGCTGGGGAAACTGAGTCGCGGAGCAGTGACTTGTGTATGGTCACCCAGTCAGAGAGAGGGAGCCTGGAGAGAACCCAGAAGCCTGCCTTGTGCTAACTATTAGGCAGTGCTGCCTTCATTTTGGCTGTGGACCTCTTGCTTCTGTGGCGACTGGGAGTCGGGGTAGCATACCCGGGTGTGACTGCACACATCTCCTTGCTCTTGTGCCCGCTGGCAGGTGAGGTGGTGTGGACCCAGCTCTACAGGAAATCCAAGCGCTCCACCTTGATTCCTTTCTGTGGGCCCCACTTTTGGTATCTCCCCGTCATGGCTGAGCCAGGCCTATAGCATGTGGATCTCCCCCAGGGCCTTTTCCTTCCTCTTCAGCATCCCTTCCCATCTGTCTCCCTCTTTCCCCAGTGGATGGAGTGGCACCCTGAGGCCCACGTCCTGCTGGCGGGCACAGCTGATGGCAACTGCTGGATGTGGAAGATCCCCAGCGGCGAGTGCAAGACCTTCCAGGGGCCGAGCTGCCCAGCCACCTGTGGCAGGATCCTTCCTGATGGTGAGGGCAGAGGGCTGGGCAGGGCTTTGGGGACGCTGGGCCTGGAAAGCAGGCTGTGGGGCTGCCCTGCTGGTCACGGGCTCTGCTTGTGAGCATCCCCCAGCTAATCCGACTGGGAGCTGCATGTCGTTTCCACCTGCCCCACGGCCAGCAGGGGGTGCCCTATGGAGCCAGCAGGGAGGGGTCACCGAGCCTTGTGGGGATTTGTCTGCTCCCTGGGTGGGCAGTGGGAAGGACGGGGTGGTGCAGGGAGGGTCTCCTGGTCCTGTGTGGAGTGGGAGGGGAAGGTCTAACAAGCGTCTCTCTGTCCAGGGAAGCGAGCGGTGGTTGGCTATGAGGATGGGACAGTGCGGATCTGGGATCTGAAGCAGAGAAGTTCGCTCCATGTTCTCAAAGGTATGGAAGGTAGCTGGGGACTGCAGAGCGGTGGCCTCGGGTCCTAGGCTCGGCTTTCTGTAAGCTGCTCTGTTTTACCAGGGTCTGCACCAAAGGAGCCATGGGGCGGGATGGGGGATGGCTGGGTCCAACCGCCCCTGCCTCTGAACTCGGGTAATAGTCACCGGAGGGGCGTGAGGAGCCCATCTGTACAGGTCGAGCAGTTCTGATGCCCTTTGGTGGAGACTCTGGTGGGTCTCTGCAGAGTTTGGTGCATTGGCAGATCTGCGCGCTGGTAGGAGGGGGCCCGGCTTCTCCTGGCAGGGCACGGGGAGGCCGTGGGTCATCGAGGGGCATCAGCAGAGCTGGCGTGGCTGGGCGCTCGCCGGCTCCGAGCTCCCTCGGGCGGGGCTGGAACGTGATGCTCCTGGTCAAGGCATCTGACTTCCTGTTGGCTGTGGACTTTCCTCAGGTCAGGATGGGCACCAGGGCGCCTTAACGTGCGTGGCCAGCAATAAAGACGGCAGCCTGGTCATGACGGGGTCCGTCGATTGTCACGCCAAGCTGGTGAACTCCGCCACTGGCAAGGTGAGGCTTCTTCCTCCTCTCGGCCCGCCCTGGGGCTGAGTGGCAGCACGGGGGGCCTTGAGCCAGCAGGCCTGGGAGTTTTGCTGCTCCACGGCCGAAACTGAGGAAGGGGCTGTGCTGATTTCACTGCCCCAAAGGAGTCTCCCTTTCTGATGGCCCTGCTGCTCTCAGGGAGCGAGCTGCCCGGCTCTGTCCCAGCTGGTCTCGCTCTGGTTCCCGGATCATCGATCTGCTGCCTGGTCTTGCTGCCCTCCGCTCCATGCCTTGGCATTGATCTGCCAGTGGAGATGGCTCTCAGCCAAGGCGCCACGCTGCCTGGCTGTCCGGAGGGCTTAGTGGAGCTCAGGGCTGCCGGAAGCTGGACGCAGCGGGGTGGGATCGCCAGTGCTCTGGCCCAGTCGCGTTCTCGTCTCTGGGTGCTGATGGGGACCCCTCCGTGGTTATTGGGGCAGGGAGGTGACCTGGTCTGTGTTTGCAGGGCCTCCACTCTGGCGTAGGGGAGGTGCCAGCGGAATAATATGCTTGCCTGCAGCTGTAGCAGCCTTAGCAGTCTCTTGGTGACGGGTTTGAAGCTCAGGCGTGAAAGGCCCGGGCTGGGAGACCCCAGGTGGGATCCCTGCTGGCCTTCCTTTCCCGAGGGACATGGTGGGTCTGGCGGGGCCCGAGTTCAGTGTTGGACTTTGCGGAGCTGCCCATCTCCCAGTCCTTCTGGGGTGTGTTGGGTCCTGTCCTTGGGGTGGGGATGAGGCTAGCTTGACTCCCAGGTCCCCCCTCGCCCTCCGCGGCCTGACGGGGAGTGTCTCCTCTCTGCCCTAGGTGGTCTGTGTGTTTAAGACGGAAAGTGCAGCCTCAAAGTCTTCAGCAGAGGAGGCCGAATCGAACTCGGTTGAGTCCCTGGGCTTCTGCAATGTGTGAGTGCAGCCGGGTGGGGGAAATGCGAACCCCCCCCCCTGCTGCTCGGCCTTCAGAGGGTGGGGCCTGGATGCTGCGGGTGGAGCGTAGGCAGAGGCGACCCCAGCAGCTGCGTGGAGAGGGAGAGGGTGGGGGTCCTGATTTGGTATTGGGGGGAGGACCCAGGGGGTCCTGATGGTGCAATATTACTCAGCATTTATGTCCCGGGGGACTGGGGTGCCATTGTCCCCACCCACCCCTGCCACTGCTTTGGGTAATGGCTCCAAGGAGTTTTGTTCCTGCTTCCCTGGGGTCTGTCGAGGAGTCCTGTTCCCCCACCCAGGCTGCTGGGCCGGTTCCTTTGAAATTCCCCCCCTCCCTCCCCAAAGAAAAAAGAAATTGTTCCTAAGAGGGGTCTGGGTGGGTCAGGGCGCCCCCGTGTCTCGCACCTCATGCTCCCCCCCCCCATCCCCGGGGCAGGATGCCGCTGGCTGCTGTGGGCTACCTGGATGGGACCTTGGCCATTTACGACATCCCCACGCAAAGCCTGAGGCAGAAGTGTCAGCACGAGGTAAGGGACTGGGCACTAGGTGGCACTGTGGCGGGGTGTGGGGTGGGATGGGGCAGTGCCCTGACCTGTGGCCCTTGGAGGCTTCAGGCTGCCCCATAGAGTGCCAGGATCACTCAGATCTGCTTGGCGGGTGTGCCCTCCTCCCCGTCAGTGGGTCTGGGGCTGTCCTCATGGGCAGGGGCCAGCTACTCCCAGCGGGACTGAACCGAGCTCCATGTAAGACCTGATTCCCGCAAGGCAGTCGATAACCTCCAGATGCTGCTGCCTTCTCCATGGGGCCATGGCTCAGCCCTGACCAGGCGGCCCCCCCCCGGATTGCCTCTAGCCTTGGCGTGTGTCCCTGCCACTCCAGTCAGAAGAGCGGGTTTGTATCCCCTGAGTGTGCCTGGACGGCTGCGCTTGCCTGCCCCTTGTGCAGTGCCCAGCACCACGTCCCTTGCGGCAGACTGGGCGAGCCAGCATCCTTGTGCTTGTTTTCGGTGCCCTGGCAGTTCAGGCCCTGCCCAGCGTAGCTTAGGCCAGCACTTGGGTGGGCGACGGGAATGGCAGCGGCTGGGGCCATGGGCTGAGAGTCACTAGGTGGCCCCGAGGGGTCTCTGGGTGCCCTCGCTGATTTCTGTGCCTGCAGTCGGGGATCGTGCAGCTCCTGTGGGAGGACAGTTCGGCTGTGGTCTACACCTGCAGCCTGGATGGGGCTGTGCGCCTGTGGGACGCTCGCTCCGGGAAGATGATCAGCGAGTATCGGGGCCATTCAGCCGAAATCCTGGACTTTGCCATCAACAAGTGAGTGGGCAAGGCAGGGTCTGCCCGTGTGCTGGTGCCCTCGCACTGCAGCGGGTATGGCACCCGCTGAATCTGCCCATTTGGCTGGCTGGGATCACACTCAAGGTCTGCTTTTCGGCGCTTTGTCAGGCTGGGGTGAGAGCAGATCTCTGCCCCCTGAGACATCGGGAGGGGCAGCACATGCTCTGGAGTGGCTGGGAGCATCCGGGAAGCGGGGAAAGTTGACCTTTGACGCTCAGATCTGGAGGAACAGGAGCATGGGCCGAACTGGGAGGGCTTGCGGTAGTTGGCACTCCGTGGGTTGGGACAGAGGGACGCTGGCCGAGCTGAGGTGCATAGAGGCTGGACTGGAATAGCTTGTGGGATGGGCTGAGGTGCGTAGAACGCTACCCCGAAGCTAGCTGCTCGTGTCTCTGCCCCCCTCTATTTCCAGACCCCAGAACTGTGGGCGGCCGCTGGGGATCTGAGCCCTTTCTCCCCTGACCCTCTAACCTGATCACCCGTCTCTTTCCCAGGGATGCCTCCATAGTGGTGACGACATCTGGGGATCACCAAGCCAAAGTGTTCTGCGTGCAGCGTCCAGATCGTTAGCAGCAGCCCCTGGAAGGGAGAAGAGGATTGTGGGAGCAAAAAGCAGTGCATTGTGGGAGAGGGGAGACAAAATAAATCCAGCAGCGAAGTGCGATGGAGAGATCCACAGGGGGGCAACTGGCGTGGGCTGTGCAGGGGACACCTGATCCTTTAGTTATTGCTTGGCCGGCTCCGCCCTGTGAGGTGTCGGGCTAACCCCAGGGTTTTGTATGAAATGTTTTAATTATATAAATTATTTCGCTTACTGGCGCCCGCCTGTTCTGATGTCTCCTGCAGCAGCGAAGCAGCTTCTGCCCTTGCAGATCCCATGGGCGCTGTTCAAACAATCCATGGGGCTGCGGGGAGGCCAGCTGGAGGGAGCAGACCTGCCCTCTGGTGTGTGGATGCTCCTGGGAAGTGCTGATGAGAGGGCTATGGGGGTGCCCCGTGGGAACTTGATCCCCGTAAATTATCTTCGCTGTAGGACTCTTCCTTCTCTCCCCTCCCCAGGCTCCATGGCCCACCAGTTCTCTCGTGGGGCCACAGGGCTGTCTCCCTGCAGGGCTCGTTGGCTCCTGTCAGCTGCCATGCTGGGCGTTATTTGGGCCGGTCCAGTGGTGGTCTTGCTGCGGGCAGGCAGCCAGCTTCTTCCCACAGGAGGCTCTGCTCTCATGTTGGTGCTGATGAGGACACCCCAGGATTTTGGCCTGAAAGGCAGCCAGCTGGGGCTCTGCCCGCTTACCAGTTGGCCCCTTCTGGCCAATCTCAGCCCCAGCCTTCCCCTCCTGGGCCTGCTGGAGGGGAGCAATGACTCAAACCGTTCTGGGCCTCCTGAGAGCAACGCCAGCTCCCTGAAACCCTCCTGCTGTACCTGGGTCCACTGTGCAGCCCGCATCTAGGGAAGATCTCTGGTCCCCATCTCCGCCTTCCCTGACTGCTGCCCCATCGCTAATGCAGCCATCCTCCCTCCCCTGCGAGACAGGGCGGGGCTTTTACCCCCCCCTGCACAGAGGGAAACTGAGGCACAGAAATCTTGGCTAATGTCACCAGGGCAGAGGGGAATTGAGTGCCAGGCGGGCTCCCTGACCGCTGGGCCAGCCTGCCTCTGGCAGGGACAGAGGGATGGCAGGGCCAGGCCCAAGGGGGGCACAGCTTGGGCTGACTGTAGGTCAGGATCTCACCCACTGTGTGTGTGTGTGTGGGGGGGTGTCTCTCGGGAGCACAGGGGCTTACAAACCCAAACGAAATGCAGCGGGCGGGGAAGGGAAGGAGGGTCCCTTCTCCTTGATTCAGGCCAGCAAGGGAGTAGGGGGGCTGTACCTGGAAGGCGGCTGATCTGCCTGCAGGAGCGAGGGGGCAGATGGGCCTCTTCAGGCAGTACAGGGAGGGGTGGCTAGCTGGCTACCTTCCACAGTGGCCCAGCCCAAGAAGCTGGGGGGTGGGGTCCTGACATCAGGAGGACTCTATTTCCCCTCGCTGCCCTGGGCCTCTGATCTGGCCGGGCTCCTGGCAGTTAGCTTCTGTCCTGTGTCTGCTGCCCCCTCTGCTGTCGGCGTCCCCTGCAGGGTCCTGTCAGTCTGACAGGGAGGGAAGTCCCATCAAGGTTTGTGGGGCAGGCCTGGACACTCGGGTTCTTGGATTCTGTTCCCAGCTCTGCCAACGACTTCCGGGGTTTGTCATTTTCCTGTGCCTCACTTTCCCCATCTGTAAAAGGGAGCTAATACCCGGGGCACTGGGGCTTAATTAACTGCAGGCTGAAACTTTTTGTGATCTGAGGAGAGGCGCTTTCAAATCACAATGGGTGATTCCTTGGTGGCCCTGGCCCATTGCATTCCCTTAACTTGTCTTGCACGCTTTTGACGGACCCTCTCTCTTTCATACAGGCCCTGGAGGTGGGCGCTGGCCCGAGGATGGCATTACTCACCCTTAACGCTTGCGGGGGGGGGGGGAAGGCTGCAGGGGTTTGACGTGCTGCTGCCTGTTTGCCTCACTGTGCGATGGAAACTTCTCAGCCCAGGCAGGCAGGACGGGGCAGGCCCTGCTGGAGAGGGTCCTGCAGTCTCTGGGTCCCCTGGCAAGGCCCTGGGCAGCTGCAGAGCGGAGCGGGATGCCCTCCTGTCTGGGCTCACACCCGTTAAGGATCAAGACGCCCCAAGGGAGGAGATTCCTGGTGGAAGCCGGCACTCAGCAGAGAATTTGGCAGGGAATACCCTCCTCAACCCCCCCCCCCAGCTTCTAGGCCTACTGCCAGCAATTTGGGGGTTGGGGGGGACTGCTCAGCCTGGGGGAAGGAGAAGAATCCATCCAGCTAAGGATGGGGAAGAGCTATTGGCTCCCCTGGCCCTACCCTAGTAGGGGAGTGGCTGGGGACTGTCTGTTCCCATCACACCCGTCTCCTCTGCACTCTGCTGCGGCCAGGCAGAGGGCACTCTACAGAGCCAGGGCTGCGGGAAGGGAAGGGCACAACCTGTTGCCTGCCAAAGGAGGTGATTGAAGTGCAGAAGAGTGGGTTACTCCCCCCGGCGGGGTCGGGGGACCTGCCACTGGCACTGATGTAAGTTGCCTTGTTTTCTTTCTAGCTGAAGGGGCGTGGGAGAAATGGAGCAGCTTTAGGCAAGGAGCTGGGCTAGTAACCTGGGCTCCAGGGCTTCATGCAGGGCAGTTGTTTAGGGCACGGTGGAATTCTTTGTAGCTGAGATCAGGGCTCCCTTGTGCCCGAGGGGCCAAGACCCAAGACACAGCCCTTCACTGCGTCCTTAGTTTTCAGTTTCAAGGCTCAGGGCTGAAGGTTGCTCACTAGAAGGATCCGGGTTTGTATTTCTCCATTTTTAAATAATGAGGAAGGAGGCCATAGACAGCACTGAGGGACTCAGGGGCGTTAGGGCCAGTTCCTGCTCCGCTACAGCCTTTTTCTAATGGCCTCGGCCCCATCTCTTAGCATTTCTGCACCTCTGCTGTAGAAAGGGGAAAAAGGCACTTCTGTTTCTCCAAGCTGCGTGGAGGGCAAGTACGTTAAACAGCACGAGGGGCTCAGATACTACAGGAATGGAGCCAGCTAGCGAACTTAAGAGAAGAATGAATTAGACTTAAAACCCACTTACTCTGCTGGAGATCATCTCATTGCAGCCTGGTTAAGATGGTAGGAACTCACCCCCGCACTCCCCGGGCTGCTGATTTGAACAGGAAGATAAAAAACCCGTAGCTATGCTTACTAAAGATCGCCTGGCACTTTCAGACAAGTTCTCCCCCTGTCTTGGCCACAGTCCTGCTTCGGGGGGATTCACTCATCTCTCCCTCTTTTCCTGTTGGATTTAGATACGGCTGCTTTATGACTTCTGGCCCTGAGCTGTTGCACAGTGTTGCTGTGTGCTGTGAAATAGCTGCTGTGTTCCACCCCAGAGGTGCCTGAATTTTGGTGCTGGGTGAAGCCACGGGCATGCCAATAAAAGCGTTGAATGTTGGATGACAGAGGGTGTGGAAATGTGTTTTACTGTATTCTGTACCTCCCCTCCCCCTCCTGCCATGAGGCTCTGTGCAACTAAAATGACTATCCTCCACATCCCCCTGGGGGTGGAAAAAGAACCATAAGAATTTCTGGGGATTTGTGGAAAGGGGCCCCAGAAGAAACCTACATCGGAAATAAGAGATGTTTCCCTGCGTGTGCTGTTTAGCCTAGATCTTGCCCCCCCTGAAGTTCCCAGTCTTGCACTCAGCTTTTTGTGGGGCTAGGTCCTAGCGGGCTGGGGAGGAGATCAAAAAACACACAACCTCTAGAGTACTGGTTGCAGGCCACGGGAAGAGGGGTGCTCTGATCCTTTAATCTTTGCTGGCTTAAACCAGCACCGCGGCGTCTTACTGACCAGAAATGTTCCAGAGGGGTAGCTGTGTTAGTCTATATACAGCAAACACGAGAGTCATGTAGCACCTTAAAGATTAACACATTTCTGCGGGCATAAACTTTCGTGGGCCGCAACCCACTTTGTCAGATGCATGCAGTGGAAACCACAGATAAGAGGTGTGTGTATATCTATATATATATATACATCCAAGAGTGAAAAACATAACAATGGGATGTGTGTGTATATATGTCTATATATACCCCCATCTGTGGTTTCCACTGCATGCATCTGCCGAAGTGGGTTGCAGCCCCCTAAAGCGTATTCCTGAGAAATTTGTTAGTCTTTAAGGTGCAACAGGCCTCTTGTTGTTTTTGATCAGACATGGTTACTTAGTGCTGCGTGGATTCTGTGAAACGAGTTAGAAGGTCTCAGAGCAGTTTGTGCAATCAAACCTAGCGGCGCCTTTTCACAAGCCTCCCTTCTCTAGCACCCGTTTGAGTTTTAAAGTGCTTTGCGCCCAAGTGGGCCACTGTCGGCACCCCCATTTTACAGATGGGGAAACTGAGGCACAAAGACTTGAGCAGGGTCGCTGGCTGCACATGGAATAGAAGCCAGGTCTCCTAGCATATGCCCCCTCCTCTGGCGCCTGCTGCCATCCCTGGGGAATACGTGATGCCTTGTGGATGGGGGAAGCCGAGAGGCTGGGGATGGAGTGCGCCATCAAAGATGAATGTGCCTTGTGGGGTGTGGTCCCTGCTGCTGTCCCTTAAAGTACATAGAGACCTAACTTACATCAGGGCCCCATTGTTCTGGGTGCTACATGGACATGGTAAGAGACAGTCCCCCAGCTGCCAGGGTCACATTCTAAAGGGACAGGAGAGCTGAAGGCAGGAGGAGATCTCTCTCCGCTTCACAGAGGGGGAAACCGAGGCGCGGTGCGATCAAGTGACTGGGCTGAGGTCCCACGGGGCATCTGTGGCAGAGCCAAGAAGGGAAGCCAGATCTCACGGAGCCGGGTTCAATGCCTGCGCCCTGCTGGGTTGTGGCAGAGGAGCAGCCATTGCCCTGCTGGTTACACGTTTCCTCGGAGCTGAATCCGCGTCAGAACAGAAAAGGACGTTTTAATGAGATAAAAGCTGAACAGCTTGTGCTGCTGGCTCCTGCTCTCAGCTGGGGAGGGCGGGGCATGTCTGGTCTGACCAAAGGCTCCTGCCTGGCCTTATCTAGCTGTAATAATCTAATTGGCCCCGGAGAGGGCAATCTGCCTGCTCCTCCCCAAGCCTGCTTGCTCGCTCCAGGCTCTTTATGAGTCCATTAAAGGCCCATCCCTATGACAGTTATTGCCACGGCTCCCCAGCGCCAGCTCCTCGTGAGCCCAAGGCAAAATGTGTTTTCCCTGGGGGAAAGTGTTTTATGATTCTTCGACTCTGGCAAATGAGCCGGGCTGGCACGTGGCCAGCTGCCAGCGACTCGACGCAACGGGCTGTGAATGGAACACGGGCCTCCATGCCTCCGGCGCTGGGCGCGCGAAGCCTCAGGCCGGGCTTTCCAGGCAGTTTAAGTTGGCCGGTCCCCAACCAGCCCCCTTCGTGTCCCAGAAAAGGGGGGCATGAAGCAGCAGCGCCTGTGGCGTGGCTTGGTGCCCGTTCCAGCAGTCCCAGCACAGCGCTCCTGCTCGCCAGTGGGTCTCCTGGGGGGGCCATGGTACCGGCTCTGGGTAAACAGCAACCCTTTCCAGCAGCCTGGACTTCGCTTTAAAACCACTGCCAACAGACAGATGGGCACAGTCCCCACCGACGCGGCGCCAAATTCCCGTGGGCCGAGAGCGTCTCGCCGCCTACGGGGGAAATCGCGTCAGCCCGAAGCCAAGAGTCAGAGGAGTGTCTGACGGGGCGAAGGCTGATGCGCAGACGCTTACGAGCGCTAGCCTGCCGAGGGTGGCGGGTGAATCGTCCTCGCGAGGGCTCGGGAGACGGGAGGCGGGCGGGCGAGCTGGCCTGCGGGTGGGAGAGCAGCTGTTTGGCTAACGAAGCAGTGGAGGATCCTGCTAGGCTTTTACCCCCTGCCTTGCTGCATGCAGGTCCCCGCCAAGGGCGTTTCAGCAGGCGTGGCTGTGAGACTTTCCCCGTAGGGCCCTTCTCCTCCTGACTCTAAGCTGAGCTGTACCAGTGAGACACCCCGTAGGCTACAGAGCCTTCGCTGGACTCCGGCTGGCTTGTTTGGTAAGGGGTCTTGCAGGCAGGTGGGGCTGGAGACAGGGTGGGTAGAGCGTGGCCTTAATGACCAGACGTTGCGTGTAGGTGGCTCCTTTCATCCGTGGATCAAAGCCCCTCAGGTCAGTGGTTCTCAGCCAGGGGTGCATGTACCCTGGGGGGCATACAGAGGTTTTTTAGGGGGTACATCAACTCATCTAGCTATATGCCTAGTTACACAACGGGCAACTTGAAAAGCACGAGCAAAGTCAGTGCAAACTACAACGTCATAGTCAATGACTTGAATATACTGCTCTATATGCTACATCCGTGCTTCTCAACCTGGGAGTGGGTCGCAATTTATGTTATAATTAGCTGGTAAAAATGAGACAGGAAGCAATTGTGTGCTGTGACACTTTTGTATTTTGATGTCTGATTGCAAGCGAGTGGTTTTTAGGTGAGGTGAAACTCAGGGTACACAAGACAAAGCAGCGTCCTGAAGGGGTACAGCGGTTTGGAAAGGGTGAGAATCACTGCCTTAGGCAGATGGGGAAACTAAGCCACAGCAAGCAGGTCCCTGGTCTAAGGTGACCTACCAATTGTCTCCCCCTCAGCCCAGACAGTCTGCCCAAATGTGGGCCACTGATCAGAGAGAAGAAATCCTCCCCTGCTGGAAACGTGGAACCGGCAACACACTAATATTCTCATCACTCCTACCAACTCGAAGCCTAATGACAGTGAGGGCAAAGGAGCAATGTCGCTGAGGAGGGCCGAATTACACTAAAGCACTAGCAGACAGCGCCGGCGGAAGGCCAGGGATTTGACTGTAGCGCTGCGTTTCGGAGACAAGCCTTCAGAAGAACAGGTGCTCTGGTGGCCTTATCAGCCAGCCAAGCTCCGAGTCAAGTGCCTAATTCCAAGCGATTTTTATGCGTTGATTTTCATCACACAGCAGAGATACCGTCACAGTCTAAACACGCGGGCTGGTTAGGCAGAGATCAATATGTCTCAGTGCTGCTGCAAACAATGAGCTAGCTGTGGTGGAGACGCATGATTTGAATACCGCTTGAGAGTCCTTTCTGCTGCCTGTTTGAATGGGTGGTTCTGAGCAGTGGGAAGGGCACAATGATGGATGAACATAAATCTGATCTTTCTTGGACCCCGGGTTGCGGACCTGTCATTGAAGGAGAGCCAACTTCTTGTGATCGTATAATGAATTATTGGCTTTTTGTTTGCTAAGTCTTCAGTGCCCGGCTTTGCAAAGAGGTGACTTTTGTAGATGTTTCTCTTTAAATAAACAAAATCCATAACGAGAATTATATCTATAGCTGCTCATCTAATCTGTCCACCTCTATCTATGTCTCGTTTCCTCATGCATGTGGCTTCTTAGCTCAACTAATTCAGCTAGTTAATTTACATCCTGGGTTTTTTAAAGGACTTTTTAATATGTTTTTGCTCCCTTGGCTCATGTCTGAAGGGGGCTCTGTGTGCCGTCACTTAGGCTCCTGCACAAAGTGTCACGGGACCCTTCCCATCCGTGAGGGCTCACATCAGTAACTTTGGTTTTATGGCTGAGTTTAAAAAACGCAGCAGGCCCCCACCCCCCGGGGTCGGCTTCCCCCCCTGCCCAGCGGCATGCCCTCTTGTGAGTTTGTAAGTTCCTGTTTGTACATCTCCGGGAGGCAACTCAACCGCAGGAAGGCTGGGGAGATCTTACACCATCTGGGCCTGATGTCATGGCTGCAGGCCGGCTGTTCTGAGACAGGAAATGATAGATTCGCTAGGGCACGCTGACATGCGGGGGTCTAGGCAGAAGGGAGGCTCTGCAGAGAGTAACGCTCCGATATGGTCTCTCTCCCGCTAGGAGGCTGCGTCCCGTCCTGGGGGAGAGCGGAGGATGAGCCCCGAGCCCCTCTCTGCAGTGATGCCCAGCGGCTGTGACGCTGCGCGGGCTGACCCAACTCCGGCCCGCCGCCAGCCCTGAGCTGGAGGATGGGGAACTTCTCCAAGGACGACATGGAGAGCAGGTTCCTGATGTGCCTCGCCTTCTGGCTCTCAGCCCCACTCTCGTTCTTCATCATCCTGGCCAACCTCTTCATCATTCTCGGGATCCTCTTCAACCGGAAGCTCCACGGCACGGCCAGCTGGCTCTTCCTCAGTCTCCTGTTTGCCGACCTCCTGGCCGGGGCGGCCCTGCCCTTCATCCCCCGGACGAGGCAGGAAAAAATCTGGGGCTATCACAGCTGCTTCTTCATCCACGTGGCCCCCAATTTCCTCTTCCTCTCCTTCCTGGCCAACCTGCTGGTGGTGCACTTGGAGAAGTATCTGTGCATCAGTTACCCACTGCACTACCCCCACCTTTGGGTGCACCGCTGGGTGCCCCTCTGCCTGCTGCTGACCTGGGCGCTGCCTTTGCTCTTTGCCTGCCTGCCCGTGCTGGGCTGGAACCACTGGGAGGCCGAATCCAACTGCTCCTACCACCACGTCTTCCCCACCGCCTACCTCTACCTGGAGATCTACGGCTTCCTCATCCCCGCCATCCTGGCCATGGCCTTCATGGCCACCCAGGTGCTGCGGGTGGCCCGGCACCAGCTGCGGGAGATCAAGAAGGTGCTGCGGGCCGCGCGCCGGGGCCAGGGCCGCTCGGAGCTGGAGCAGGAACTGGAGCTGAGGCACGCCAAGTGCATCGCCTGCCTCTCGCTGATGTTCCTGGCCTGCTGGGGGCCTTACGTGGCCGGCCTGCACGTCTCCGTGTTGGCTCTCCAGAAGTACGCCATCGACACGGCCACCCTCGTCATCCTCACCTGCGTGGGCAGTGGCAGCGCCGCCGTGGTGCCCATCATCCTGGGCCTCAGCAGCCGGCAGTACACACAGTTCTGGAGGGACGTGGCCGCCAAGGGCTGCAGCTGCTGCCGAGCCCAGGGCGATGAGCAAGGGGATGGTGGGACGTCCACGGGCAGGACCCCTGGCCCTCTGGCAGAAAGCTTGGCCGGAGCTCCCAGCTGATGGCCTGGCTCCTGCGATGGAGACACCGAACCTGCGTCAACGGCCTCGTGCTGCAACAAGAGAAGCCTGGGGCTCAGCAGATGGGGGGTCCACAGGGACCCGCCGAAGGGATCCTGTGATTTACTGGGCTTTACTGGATTTATCTGCGACCCCCTCGCCCCCCCACACGGATGCTGGCCTACCCGCTGCCGTCATCTGCCCTGCCATTGGCCTAACGAACAAGCTTCTCTCTCCTGCCTCGCCCAGTCGGGTTTTGGCACGGGCGTCTTCCAAGCAGGCCGTCGATTCCGGGAATGATCTCGGCTTCTGAGCGGCCGGACCCCTCCCCACGCCAGCCGCCCTCCTGCAACCCCATTAGCTGGGGCGGCTCCGTCCCGCGAAGATGCTCCTGAATTATATTTGTTCCTGGCGGGGGAGAGACCTGAGTTTCTGCGCTGAAGGGGGGCCCGATCCTGGCGGGGTCTAGGGTGCTCCGGCCGCCCACCTTGGTGGCGTTATCCCCACAGTGTCAGTGTAACGTCGCTGCACCCCCTCGGCCCAGGGTGAGGTCTGCATTAAAACTCTTAGTGAGGCCTGCCGTATTCCTGCTGCCCGCGGGGCTGGGGATCTCTGGCGCCCCAGCACCCTCGCTGACGCTGCGTTCAGAGTTTCCAGGCCCCCACGTGCCACTGGACGGTAGCACCCCCTCAAAAGTGGGGTTATTGCTGCTTGGGTCTCAAATCAGACCAGGGCATGACACCCCTCGGGGGTTCAGAGATGTTGCTGCCAGGCAGGCTCCCTCTTTGCCTTCCTGTGCCCTGCTCCGCCGAGCTGGTGTGAGGGTCACGGATGTGTCAGCCCCCAACGCAGGAAGCCAGAAACTGTTTCCAAGTGGGTAAAAAAACCACAGCCCTCAGTGAGCAGAGAGCGGAGACAGAAAGTGACTGGCTGGAGACCTTCAAGGAGGGGGAGAGGACCCTACAGGCTTCAGGCCTCCCTGTACGGCCGTGCGGCTGCTGTCCCGGCCCTGGGGGCCCTTTGGCCTGGCTCTGAGAGAGTTCAGACGCTCCATGCATGGCCCATGCCCCTCTCCTCTGACTGCTTCTCCCTGCTGAGAGGCACAGGCATCAGGCCACAGAGCCCCTCCCGCCCGCCGAGCCTGGGATCCTGGTTGTCCTGGGACGGATGTTCACTGCGGCGGGGTCCCTCTCTGCAGCCTGGTCCCACCCACTGTTTATTCCACAGCTCAGCTGCTTCCCAGGGGCTTCTGCCTTGCGACTGGGCTTTTTTTCTCTGGCCCTTTCTCCAGGCCTCGAGGGGAATTTCCATCCTGGCTGGACCTGCCCCCAGGCTCCCTCCATGTCCCGCAGGCCATTCACGGGGCTGGCAATGTGGGAATCAAGCCAGGGCCGTGTGCGGGAAGGACCTGCCCTGTGCCAGTACGTCCCATCACCCGCTGGGGCCCAATCCAGCCCTGCCCAGGAGTTGGGGCTGAGGGGAAGGACGCTGAGGGGGCCTGGATATGCCACGGGGAGGCTTTAAACAACTGGCCCGTCCCCGTTTACGTCAGTCCTGATCTGCAGCCCCCGATGTGCCCCTGGAGCTCAGCCAGGAGGGACATCAGCAAAGCTGGGTGGGGACCCCCTGCCCCCAGCTCTCCGACTGCCCCACGGTGCCCGCGCCACAAAGCTTGGCCGCTGCCCGCCAGGCCAGGCGGGCGTGGGATGGGGAACAGCCAGGGAAGGCCCCTCTAGATGCCGGAGCGGAGCGGTCCCGAGGGATCCAGCCCTGCCCGCTCTCTGGGGGGCTGCCCCAGAGCAGCTGTTGGCTCAGTGGAAAACTGGCTTGTAGCCCAAGGGGCGGGGTTGGGGAGAGGCTCCTCCCGTGGAGACCTTCCAGGGCAAGGACTGTCTCCGGGGGGCTGCCCCCTTCTGGGTGTGTGTGGGGGATGGAAAGGGGGCATTCCTTTGTCCTGGGCGGGCTGAACCATCATTTTCTCCTGCCTTCCCGAGCCCCCTCCCTCCGAAATGCGGGTCCCTGGCTCACGTCAGGGGGCTGCATTTTTGGAATCTATTTTAAAAACCAGCTGGGCTCACACATGCGTTAGAAAACAAGCCAGTGCAAGCAACGCGTGTAAGGTGAGCTCAAAGCATGTGCAAAAAATTGGGACGGGGCTGGGGGGGTAACAGGTGCCGACATGAGACAAAGCCTGGCCCAGGACACTGAGACTCGGCTGAGACAGAGACAAGAGAGAGGCCAGCCCACAAGAGCAGGGAGGGACGGGGCAAACTCAAGAGGTGCCCGCACAGGACAGGAGGCAGCAAAGAGCCCAGAGCTAGATAATCCATCTCTGCGATTCCACCCCGGGGAGAGAAGAGGTGGGATGGCCCCAGAAGTTAACACTAGCTCTTCCATCCCGGGGAAAACGTGAGCGCACGCCAGCCCCTCTCCTCTTCCCCTTCCCAAGCCGTGGGGCAGTTCTGCCCTCCATCTGCAAGGCCTCCTTTCACCCAGGGGCTGGAGCAGGAGTTAGAAGCTGTTACTCGAGTTCGCTCAAGCAATGTGTTCCGAAAAAAATACCCGCTTGTGTCTGACAACCCGAAAACTTGAGGAAAACTCAAGTAAAGGTTAAAAAATGAACAAATGGGCCACAATCAGCATGGGTTCCGGCTGGCTTCCACTCAGGCTGAAATTTGCTTTAAACGGAACCGCACTGCTGATGTTTTTTGGTGGCTTGAACCGGAACCCGACCCAAATGCGCTGAATGCAACAGAAGCTGAGCCTGACCCCAACCAAAATAAATATCGGGTCGATTCTCTGCCTGCTACTGCCCGGTTGCTCCAGAGAATCAGAATCCTAGAAGATGAGGCTTGGAAGGGACCTCAGGAGGTGTCTAGTCCCACCCCCTGCTCAAAGCAGGACTAACCTCAGCTAAATCACCCCAGCCAGGGCTTGGTCAAGCCGCAGCATCAAAACCTCTAAAGATGGAGATTCCACCCCCTCCCTAGGTAACTCGTCCCAGCGCTTCACCACCCTCCTAGGGAAAACGTTTTTCCTAATGTCCGACCTAGCCCTCCCCCACTGCAACTTGAGACGGTTGCTCCTAGTTCTGTCAT